>VXBB01006693.1:257023-267986 GCA_013399915.1 Illadopsis cleaveri | reverse complement strand
CGCCGCGCTCCGCCCGCCGCGCCGGGGCGTGGGGAGGGCCGGCCCGGGGCGTGCCCGGATGAGGAGCGCCGGGCCGGGGCGTCATCCGCGGGCGCCGGAGCCACTCACTGCTGTCCGGCCGGCGCGATGAGCGCGGGTGAGCGGGGCCGGGGTGTCCCGGCGGGCTCTGGGGGTGCTCCGGAGGGGTTTGGGGGTGCCGCGGCGGGGCTCGGGCTCCTTGTGGGGAGGCGGAGGCCGTGAGCGGGGCCCCGGGGCTTTAGCCGGGTGCTCGGGGCCCGGAGTGACGCTGCTNTGTTCAGATTTATTGTAATTGTTTCTTTTCTCATGTATTGGACTCATGTACTAAGCAGTGGTAATTTAGCAAATGCCTTAAGAAACCACAAAATGATAACACTTATAAAAATTAGGAAAGAAAGTGGCCTCTTTGTTTAGCACCTCAGTTCTTTTTTACAGATCTGCACAAGTTCTTAGGTCTGGTCCTTGCTTTCACTCCAACATGCAAAATCAAATGCTTGTGTTGTAGCTGGCATTCTAATTGTGCTCCTAAAGCTGTAACTTGTTTGGCCTGTTGGATGACTATGACAAACTAAGTAATATCCCTGGAGTCTGAACAAGCTGCTTACATGTAAGTTTGTCTTACTGTCAAAATAATTTTTTGATATAAAATATCAAAATTTATGATCAGACTTACCCAACTGCAGCATCCAGAATCACAGTCACAGGGATGTTCAGCTTCCTCAGGGCTTTTGCCATTTTTTGCCTGTTAAAGAAAATGTTTGGCCCTTAATTTTTTTTTTTTTTTAAGACAATGATAGGAAAACATTTTTTGAAAGACTGAAGCCTATGACTGCCCCCATTCCCCTGCTGGTAGAACAGAAAATGAGTTACTGTATAGAAATGGAAGGAATTGTTACATGTTGTTAGTGACACCTATTACCCAGGGCTTACTCCTTCACTTACACAACAATATCTGCTCTGAAGGAATTATTTGGCATCTTTAAATGACATTGTTAGCTGTATATTTTACTTTGCTATGATTAGCATAGTACTGATTATTTCAGCCTACTTCTTAAAGAGACACTTACAAAGCAGTTGTCTCCCATCTCCCAAGGGAAAAGTAGGTTGCCTGGCACTGACCAAAAGTCTGTGAACCTTTGAGGAAAACCTAGATAACACTAATTAGAATATCAAGTATGGAAAGTTAATTACCAATATATTTTAGATTTTTTTTTCACTTGTCCAGAATAATGTGATATGAGTGACACTTGCCATTTACAATGCTCCAACCAAGCTTAGCATCTTTTCTTAGAGCAGGACAGTTGGATGGTAGCTGTAACTTACCCTGTTAACCAAGATAAAAACCAAATTAACAAATACTCACCCTGCTTCATCAGGCTGTGATTCAGTAACATAAACACTGAATCGCTTCTTGGACTCCACAGCTGCTTCCAACACCCTGAGGACCACCCTGGAGTAGGCATGTGTCAGTATTCGCTGCCAGGATGAAAAAAACCCACACATTACTTTTGCCGAGCCTTGGGAAATCTTTATTTTTGTTAGCAGTGTCATGGCTTGCTGTGCAGAACAATGTTGTGCAGAAGCCCTGATCAGACCCCTCTCCCCTCCCTCATTGCCAGCAACAGCAAAACCCAACAGGAGCGACCCTGCCCCGGCCTACTCACAGCACCATCTCTGATGAAAGGGTGACACAGCTTGGCGATTTTATTCCTCGAGAGAGAGACTTTGGTCAGGAAGATCTCCCCGCGCTCGATCATGATTTCCTTGCACTTGGAGTAGTCCTGGCAAAGAGCGGGATGCCCGGTGAGCGGCGGGAGGGTCCCGCGGCAGCGGCAGCGGGGCAGAGCGGGCAGCCCTTACCGAGTACTCCAGCGAGGTGAGGCTGATGAAGCGCAGGAAGAGCTCCCCGCCGGAGGACACGGCCACCGAGGAGTCCACCCGCGACAGGGTGTCGATGGCGTCCCGCAGGCTGTTCCGCAGGCCCTGGATGGTCTCTCCTGGGGAGAGGCAGAGACGCGTGGTCAGGGCCTCTCCCTGGGGACAGCCGGGGCTCAGCGCGGTCCCCCCGGGATCACCCGGGCCCACCTCGGTCCTGCTTCAGGAATCCCAGCAGCGCGCGGATGGCGGCCACGGCCGAGGCGACATCGGGGTCGTCCCTCAGCTGCGCCCTGAACGTCTCGATCAAGTCTGAAAAGCAACGGGGAGANGCCCCGGGGCTTTAGCCGTGTGCTCGGGGCCCGGAGTGACGCTGCTGTGCGGTCCCTTTGCAGATGATGAGCTGAGCCTGCTGATCATCGTCCTCGACACCAACCCGATCTGGTGGGGGAAGAGGGCGCTGGGAGAGGCTGAGGTACGGCCTTCGGGCGCTGGGACTGCTGATGGCCATTTCTGGGGGAAATTGTGTCATTTTCTTCGACTTCTGAACTGTGCTAATGTTGTTGGCTAAAGCAGGTATAATGGGTGTCGTAATACCTTTTGAAATAGCTGTGCAGCGTTCTGTATTCATTAGAGCGTTTTTAACAGCAAAAGCTCTTTCTGCATCTTCAAAATTTTTTAACTGCAGTCATTTCACAGATTTCTTCTGAATTGCTTCTCTGTAGATGTTATTGTGCTGCATCTCTGTTCTTTTTTCCCAGCAGTTCACCCTGTCGAAATGCATCGATGCAGTGATGGTGCTGGGAAACTCTCACCTGCTCATGAATCGCACCAACAAACTCGCTGTAATAGCAAGTCACACTCAGGAAAGGTAGAGCTGCTTCTGAACAGTGTAAAGGTTTCGAGTTATTTGTATCTGTCTCCTGATTTTCTTGTTTGATTGCAAGAAACCAAGCTAAAAGTGGGTAATATATCATTGTCTTAAAAAAAGAAATTAGCTGAAACTGTATAGGAAAGAATCTTAATGACTTGCAAAGCTACAAAAAGATTTAGAAGACAGAAGGGAGGTTTAAATAGACTTACAAATATGCAGAGAGAGAATGTTAAATATGTGTGGAGTGGAACAATGCAAGTGGCAGAAGAAGCTCCCTGTTTAGGGGATATTTTTCCTTATTTGTGAGTCTCAGGATCTGCCCCCAAGTGCAGCCAAAGAATCTCATGCCAGATCTCTTAAGAGATGTCTCAAAAGGAGGGAGCTGAATGTGGGTTTTACTCCAGTTGAAGCTGAAGGTCTTACATAGCCTCTTTAATGCCTAAAGTATTAAAAGGAATTAAAATTAAACTTCAGAGTATTGTTATCTGCAGCTGATTAATTTATAGCATTTTTTGTTACATGAATACTTTGTTTTCCCTTGTTGCAGCCGTTTCCTGTACCCTGGGAAGCGTTGGGCTGCTGCAGATCCCTTCGGAGAGGGAGGCCCTTCCATGGAATCTAATTGCTCCGGCAGCAAGGATGGAAAATATGAATTATTAACAGCAATAAATGATGCAATTGCAGAAGAGATTAAAGACCTCATGACAAAGAGTAAGGAGAAGAAAATTCTAGGCTTAATATACAGAATTGCAAAACATCTGGACTGTCAAGGAGTTGCAGAAATGTCCTCTATTTTCATAATATGATTTTTAATATGCTTAAAGTAGATGAGGTTATTGTGTTTGACACTTCAGGCCTCTGCATTAGTATTATTTGCCAAAGATAAAATTGTGTGGTATTTTGTATTGTTAGGTTCAGTAGCTGTTTTTATACATAAAAGTAACTTCTGCACTTTTTCTTGTATTGCAGCTGACATGAAGGGCCAGCAAACAGAAACCCTGTTAGCAGGATCTCTTGCTAAAGCACTTTGTTGTATCCTTTTGGTCACAGACTCTTCAAAGCCTTTACAGTTCTTAAGACTGTTTCTTATACTACTAACTTTGACTGTTCTTGTTTTGTTATAGTACTTAAAACTGAAACATTTGCCTGATAACTGTGGCTTGTGCTTATCAAAATGTGTATTGGCCAAGGTGGTGGATGTGTGGTGTGGATCATGGAGTTATTTCCAAGAATGGAATATGGATTTCCTTAATGCCAGCTATATAGACATCAACAAGATGGGCAAAGACCTAAAAGGTAACACCTCTTTCCCTGTTTTCAACACTGAGTAAATACTTTAACCTGAATAACAGGTATAAATGCACATGCACACACAAACAAATATGCATGTTTGGACACATCCCCATTTCCAAAATTGACACTAATAGGTAGAGGTTTATTTTGATCATTTGAAGTTGCCTAATTTGAAAAAAAAAGTTAAAGGACTTGATCACTAATCCATATCCTTAGGGAGATTTTCTGTTGTGTGCAAATAAAACTGTAACTGGAATTTCCTTGGAATAACTAGAGGTTGAGAGGAATTAGTCCATAGATAGTTGCCACTGGGACTGGAAATAGTTTCATACAGATATTTTGTCTGACCTGTTATTCAGATCTAACATCCAGTATATTCTGAGGTGTCAGATGCTACAGAGTTAAAGGGGTGATACAAACAATGTGCTGATGCATTTCTCTTTCTTTTTAATACTTAGCCAATCAAGAAATCAAATCAAGGATTCTGGTAAGAACTTCTGCTGTCACAGTTTTCTTTTAATCTTGAAATCCAGTGATATATGTAGGCTAACAAGTCTGAGTTTTTATTTAGGTCATCAAAGCTGCAGAAGACAGTGCATTGCAATACATGAATTTCATGAATGTGATCTTCGCAGCACAGAAACAGGTGAAGCTGGCTTGTTTTCCATTTATATTATCTTTTATTTCTGTGTAAAGATAACACAAATGTTAATTTCTCTCATGATTACATAATTTATAGTGCATTTATCGTGGAAAAAAGTCATGACAGTAGCACTGACAGGGCTGTGTGGGTGCTGGCTAAATTTGTTTTTTGTGCATTTCATGTTTTGCAGAGTATTTTGATTGATGCCTGTGTCTTGGACACTGATTCAGGTCTTCTGCAACAGGTACAGACTTGCTGTTCTTATTTGCCATTTATATTAACTCATAAATACTTGATGTTAGACAGTTCAACACGTTCTTCAGCTCTTTCCTTTAATCAAGAGTGGGTGTGGAAATATGTTCAGTGGATCTGACAGTTCTGACATGCAGGCCTTGTGCAGTACATGGATATTTTAGTTGCTCTGTTAATGTCATCAAACAACAACCTGATCATTGTCTCTGCTTTGCAGGCCTGTGACATTACAGGTGGCATATATTTGAAAGTGCCCCACATGCCATCCCTTCTGCAGTATTTGTTGGTAAGTCACTTAAAAAACATTTCAGTGTTTTTCATGTGTCAGATATGAAATATTACTCACTTCACTGATGAGATAATACAGGAATACCAACCCAATTCACAAAACACTCCTCCCTATCTGTGCAGTGGGTTTTTCTCCCTGATCAAGAGCAGAGATCACAGCTTGTCCTTCCACCTCCTGTTCATGTTGACTACAGAGCAGCCTGCTTCTGTCATCGGAACCTCATTGAAATTGGCTACGTGTGCTCTGTGTGCTTGTCAAGTAAGTTTATAAATATTTAACAGTCTGATTTCTTACATTTGAATGACCTGTTTTAGTGAAAGCCAATTCTTTGATTTTTTCAGTATTCTGCAACTTCAGTCCTATCTGCAGTACCTGCGAGTAAGTGTTTATTCTTTGTATTTGAAGGGTGGGTGTGGGAATATGTTCAGTGTTTCTGACAGTTGTTTTTCCATATTTTTTCCCAGGACTGCTTTCAAAATATCATTGCCACCTGTCATGAAAGCAAAGAAGAAGAAATTGAAGGTAGCTGCGTAGCAACATTCTGTAAATACATCATTACCTCCTCCAGTAATTCCATGAAATGGAACCTACTTGAGAAACTGATGGCACTTTTTCTTGGATGTGAAAGAGAACTGTATGCAGTGCTATTACTTGTTTCTTAGGGGATAAATATTTAAGGTGTATGTCTTCTATGCAGCCTGTAAAGTAACAAATCACTGTATTACCATGTAATTTTGCTGTTTTAGGTACTAATTCTTAACTGTAAGAGGAACCAGAAGTTACATCCTGGTAAAGAGACACAGCTTGGGAATTTGAGGGTATTCTGGCCACTCCAAAGTTTCACACCTCTGAGTTGCTTTCAAAGTCAAGAAAGCTTTGATTCTTTCTGTATGTGGGTGTAAAGATAAGAATGACCATTTCTAGTGTGTAGGACCAGAATGGTAGTGCTGTGTTGTTCAGGGACTTCAACTTCTTACTGTCAATATGAGCCATCATTTTCAAGATGGTTTGTGAGCCACTTGGAAAAAAAAAAAGGTGCTAATTGCCCTGCATGTGCACTCACATATTCCTGTGACTGTACTGTCCTTGTGGTATTTCTTTCTCAATTTGATATCTCTTCATTTGTGAAGGAAAAGGCCTCCCTTTGTTTAAAATAACATCAGTAAATGCAGACTAGCTGGTTAGTCTTCAAGGTTTTATTTTGCAACTGGAGATCAAGAAATGTAGTTGTAATATGATAACAGGCACACTTCTTATTTTTAGTATGTGGGTTTCCATCTGACATGTGATGAGAACAAAGACTTTTGGATTGGTGTCTTTTTTTGGCAGGAAGGACTGCTGTGTACTTCTGAATGTGTCTTTCATTTAAAGAAACAAACAGTATCACCTTCTAAAGAAAACTATATAATTTGGTAGCTCAACCTTTCTCCTGAAAGGAATAGAGAGGAATTTTTTTTTCCACATAGAAAACGAGTTATTTTTTCCTTCCCAATGTGTATACAGGAATTTGTCAGGTCTTGATATTCACATCAGGTTTTGTCACTGTAACAGCTGCAGTGCCAGTTTTTTTGGGGCTTGCCAACGTAACAAGGCAAGCTTTTTTTTGTTGAAAAAGCCGTTTTGTGTGAAGGCTGTATTTATAATTTACGTTGTATAAAACTTTTGTAATAAAGACTGTCCCTTTTTCAAATGTGGTCAGATATTGCTTTGATAGTTAAAGATGAACTACAGGGTTTTCTTGAAGTTTTGTTTGAGTTCCATGGTGTAATGTCACTGATAATGGGTGAGGGAGGACAGGTCCAAGTGGAGTCAGGGAAGATGCTGAGGGACAGACATGTCTGGGATTGTCACCGAAAACCAGAAAATAAAACTCTCTAACCAGTTTGTAAGCTTAGAAAATCAACATTACTTTATTCATTGAGGTAGATGGGAACTGCTCTGTAAAATGTACATCAGTTATGAAAACTTAGNGCTGCTGCTGCTGCTGCTGCGGGCGGCTCCCTGCCCCGGGCAGGTGGCCGGGGACACCGGTGGGTCAGGGCGTGAGCGGCCGCAGTGAATGGCGGCCTCCGGGGGGCGAGGGACGGGCGGGGGTGTGGGGATGGCGGTCGGCCCNGCAAACAAAGGGATTAGTGTTTATTTGCTACAAGTTACATACTTCTCTTATTAATTAGTCCTCTAATGCCTATTGGTTAATAATTCACTTCTCATTCTAATTAGTCCACATGCTCAGTTTCTCTTCTTTTGGGTTTGGGGGTTTCCTGGGTCACTGGTTTCCTACTAGAATTACCTTTTACCTGCTTGGATCTGATTTCAGCACAATTACTGAGCTGGTTTTATTAGCTTCTTCCTTAACTTGGAAGCCCAGCCAGATGTCCTCGTAGTCCATAAATTCTGCATTCCTTCATGTTCATAATCAATACTACCTCCCTCTTCCCAAACCANGATCTGCTCGGGTGGGCGTGAGGGGAGGCGGCGCAGACCCTGAGGGTTCCTCAAGGCTCGGTCTTGGGCGCCCGTTTCCAAACCCGAGCGTGCTCGCCGTGGAGTTTCTGTCGCTGCTCAGCACAGTAGGGGAGGGTGGAGCAGTTTATGTCGGACCTTTCAACTATGGCAAAGTCTGGAAAGAAAAATGCAGTGAAACTCCCAACTCTGACCCCTAAACTTGACACGGCGTCCACATACCGAAGGCAGGAGCCCGCAGTTCCTGGATCGCAGGTAGCGGGACATCACTGGCACAATTCATGGCCCCAAGACATTAAAAAGTGTAAGCTCAAGTCAGCAAGAAATGCTGAATATGGTGTTGCCTGAGCTGTGTAGTATCTGTGTGGGCTGGAAGTGCTATAATGTTATTTTACTGCCTGTTTACTGGGCATCTTCACACATGTAAACTTGTGGCATAAAAAGCTACACCCACTCCTCCACTCCAGCACTTGGTTAGAATGGAAATACAACCCTGTACTAGGCATTACATGGTATTTTTCTTCTGTATGTGTCCATTTAAGAGTGTAAGAATATACCCCAAGCACAAGATCTATATGTCTGTGTTACCTTTTTCAATCAACTTGTTTCTTTCTCTTTTTTTCAGTCTTTCAGCCTTCGTTTATTCATATGTCAGGGCCCAGAGGCAATTCATTTTTTCTTGGCAATTCTTCAGGAGTTAATTTCTCTATAATTTTAAGTCCTAGAGATGCAGAGACAGGTAAGAACACTTCAACCCCCTTTCCCCATGTAAATAAATATGTTTGAATTGTTAATATTTTTTGACACAAAAATTACTAGAGAAATGGTAATGCATGTCATTTAGTGTCTTAATAGTTACAGAAACAGGAATTTCAGACATTCCTGTGATTAACCCCTTAGTTCTGAGTTGGTTCTGTGGGAGCTGGGCCTGAGGGTGTGCCTGAAGGCACAAGAGGAGTTTAAATGTACTTCTCATTTCTCAGTCTTTTCTAAATGACCATGGAATACCATTAAAAATTTTTATTTTGTTATAGGAAAATTGCAACTTGCAAATTGCAGTGGAAGTAAAAGAGCTGGAGACTGGAATTTGGATGTAACTCCTGGTGTGGTATGTAAAATACTGATTCTTCTGTTATTCCACTTCATTCCAACTTCTTTCTCAGAAGCTGATGAATGGTATAGACAAGAGCAATTTAATATGAGCTATGAGAGCTGTCAAACTTTATTTTGTGTTTTTCCAGAACATTTCCAAGGTGACTGTAAGCCTCACCAGAACTCTGGAGCTGTGTTTGCCCAATGCCACCGAGTGCTGCCCCTCACCTCTGTGCATGGTGGAAACACTCCAGGTTTTAGCTTGCCGTGGTTCAGTGATGCTGGCACAGCTCCTGATTCAAGCTGAAATATTTGCCAACTCTTCCTTTACAGGAAATGTGTCAGGTAAGTGTGAAGAAAAAATGGCATTGTGGCTGTTCTTTTCCTTTCTGTATGGAAAAATCAGGATTTGGGCAGCAATACTGAGCAAACAGTGGAGTTTTAAAAAAGGTTTCTACACAGAATAATCTGCTGTGTACATGGTCTTTTTATTTGGATTTCAGCCCACTTAATCTGATTTTCTCTTCTACTTCTGTTACAGAAAATGCAACTATCATCCCAAACCAGGCATTTAAGCCCTTGGGCTCTTGTCCTTGTAACTTAACAGCTGGAGCTTGTGATGTTCGTTGTTGCTGTGATCTGGTACTTATTTCTTATTAAACTTTGATTAAGTGTTTTCAAAGTTTCTAGACTCTCGTGTCTGTGGGGAGAGAGAGGTACTGAATGCTTCAGACTAGATGGGCCAGAGGGCGTGTTTGGATATTCCAGTTTCCATATTTTAAAAGTAAATATGTTCTCTCTACAAAGTTGCTTGATTTACCTGTAAGTTTGGCTTTATATTGCCAAAGGTATTGCAATTACCTTGTCAAAAGTGACGGTACTTTTCCCTTTCAGGAGTGTACACCAGACTTGCAGCAGTTATTCAGTGGATCATGTTTCACTGGAGTGTTTGGTGGGGATGTAAACCCACCTTATGATCAGCTGTGCTCTTCCCAGTCAATGGAATACACCCCTGAGTGGTTTCCCTTCCTTTGTGTCCAGTCTTCTCTTGACAACACACCATTTCTTGGCTATTTTTATCATGGCTCTATGTAAGTCTTAAGGAAATTTATTTTCTCATCACACTCTCATCACACTCATTATTCAACCGAAAATAGAACCTGTCTTTATAATGGAAGTTACCTTGAAAATAGGGTTTTAGAGTGTAAGCTTTAAATGCACATGGAGAAATATCATCAGTAGTTTATAAGAACAGGAGACATGAAAGCAAACCTGTAATTATTTGTGTGAGGTAAAGAATAAAGCACTGTTTAATTTTTAAACTTGTTTGCAGTTCTACACCCAAAGTTCCTTCATTTAAGATCCCTCCACAAACTTCTCCTGGGAAACCTTTCACTGGTTACAGAGAAGGAGATCCAATTATAACAGAAGAAGATGAGTATTTTACTGTTCCCCAGGTAATCACTTTGTGCTGATGAGCTTTTGATTCCTCTTGGTTTGTTTGGAACTCCCTGCATCACACTCCTTATGGCTTTGCATCCAATTTCAGCAACTTGATGTTGGGAAGTGGTGGGGTGTATTTGTCACTAAAAAGCCCTCAACCAACCAACCAAAAAACCCCAAACAAAACCACAAAGTCATTATTAAAAGTAAATATTATCCTTCCTCATCCCCTCGCCCATCCCTGCAACAGGTAATGCATTTTGGAGACACTTGTTGGTTATAATTATTTTCACAAATGAAGATGAAGTCACGGTATACACTGAAACTTCTTTTAAAACTGTGCTTTTAAAATGTTAACCTCTCTTTTGCCAGAGGCTGAGGTGTTTCTATAACATCAGACAGCTTGCTTGTCAAAGTGTTATGTGTGGCTGTAGTGCANCCCCCGCCACCACCACCACCGCTCCCCGGGCTCCTTCTCCCTAAGGCGGCCGCGTTCCCGCCCTCCGCGTTGCCATGGCGCCGTGCTGGCGCTGCAAGATGGCGGCCGGGTGGCCGCCGTAGCGCTATGGGGGCTATCGGCATCGCGGCGCTGCTGCTGCTGCTGCTGCGGGCGGCACCCTGCCCCGGGCAGGTGGCCGGGGACACCGGTGGGTCAGGGCGTGAGCTGCCGCAGTGAATGGCGGCCTCTGGGGGGCGAGGGACGGGCGGGGGTGTGGGGATG
>VXBB01006693.1:66409-248380 GCA_013399915.1 Illadopsis cleaveri | reverse complement strand
TGCCCACGGCAGGAAAGGTTGGGACTGAGTGTTATTTGTTGTTCAGGTCCATTCCAAGCCCACACGGTGTGGCTCTGGGGTATGGTGCTGTACAGGGCCAGTAGCTGGGCTCAGTGATCCTTTTCGTCCCTTCCGGCTCAGCATTTTCTGCGATTCCATGATGTTCTCGCAGTCCTGCATTTCCCCCTCCCACACAGCAGCCTCTCAGCGGCTGCCAGGGCTTGTTACCGTTCCCGGCNGAGAGGTGACCGGAACGCGCCCGGGTGAGTGGGATGAGTGATGGGAAGCCAGTGTGGAGCCCCGGCCTCCCCGGCGCTCTCGGGAGGAATGCTTTGGGATGGCTGTACCCCACCTTCCTCACAGAAGTAGCTTCAACTTGGGGTTATTTGCAGCGAGATCCCGTGGGAGAGCCCCTGACCCACCTGCAGCCTCAGTGCCTTCCGCCTGAGCGTGTGTGCACAGCTGATGGATCCATCCACCCCACTGACAGACCCACAGAAACATCTGCTCTGTAGGTTTATTGATCACAGGTTCCTGTTCCTGGAGGGGCCCTTCACCTTGGAGGAAACTCTCTGCCTGCCTGCCTAACATAAAGTTGGGTTGGGCAGTAATTAGCCATGTCTCTGTGTTGTCTCATCATAATTATATGATCTTTGCCTGCTTACTGAGACTTTGGAATGTCTTCCAAATATACATTAGAAACGTAGCTTGCAAAATCGTTGCAGGAAAAGCTGGGAAGACTTAAATTAAAAGCTAGTTGGTAAATATGGCAGGGAGGAGGAAGCAGATATGTAAGATTGATGATGTGAGTGTATGTTTAACATTTTGATGTCTTTCTAGTTACCTGATATACCTTTTATTGTAGAAATAATGCATTAGTGCTTCTGCTTTAATAGCTGCATAAGTAGTCAGAGATATTGCATGTTCACATTATGGGGATGTGTGTAAAATTTACTATTGCAAACAGACTGTGGAAATGCATCACAAATTTGTAAAAAATGGTTTGTTAATTTGAAGTCATTAAGCAATATTTTAAAACTGACAAAATAAGATTAGGGATGGTTTCTCCAGCAGACCTTGTTATTTTGTTGTTTGATTAAAACTAGCCAATGGCATGGATAATTCTGCTTTAATAAAACCACCTTGGCTATTTGAAGACTTTGTAATCTTTTTAGGTTTTTGTGTCTTCTCAGCTGAAAAGCACTTAGAGCACAGAGCTCATGCAAATTGTCTCCAGGAAGTTGCAGGAACAGCTGTGGTTTCTTAGGGGAGGTTACTATTTCAAATGCCTAATAAGCATTTTGTCCTTCTCCTCCAGCTTAACCCAAATGTAAGTGTGTTTCAGAGAAAATATGTGAATGAAGTGAAGAAATGTGAAGAAATGGAAAGAATACTTGGTGAGCTTTATATTCTGCTGTTTCTCACCTGTGGCATTACCAGCGTGGCACTACTGTGAAGATTTCAGCTGCAGGTTTTTTTAACCTTTCCAGATTTTGTAAGCTGTGAAATTTACTTACACTAAATATAGATTTGGTTTGGTTTTTTTTAAGCACAGAGGTAAAGAACGGTTGCTAATGTGTTGTTGATAAATAGATGAGGCTGTTTCAGTGTTTGCTACTTAAAACTCTGCTAGGAAAAGGAAAGCTTTACCATGGATATTTCCTTGACTGTAAGATATTCCCTGTTTTTTCACGTTGTGTAGGTCAATACTGTTGATTTTCCAGGCACCCTCAACAATACCTCAGGTTATTAATAATTGTTTTCTCATGGTAGTTAATGAATAGAGAAGGGCATGCAGAGCATTACAGTCAAGATGCAGATGTCTTCAGTGCATCCTGAGGAAAAGTTACAATTGAAGGATTCCTTTGATTGGAATCTCTCCTCAGAGGCATGTGCTGGTCATGCCAGCAGCTATTTTGGCAGTCCCCCTGCCCAGTGTGAGTTGCATTTGTTGTCAAGGTTGCTTGAGCTGCTTTGTTTGAAGACTTTTTATTCCAAATATGGGTCAGTGAGCAGCACGTCTGTTTCTGGCAGAAAGTGGCACAATTGCACCATTAGCAGAAAGTGGCACCGTGCAGCAACAAAGAGGTTCTGTGAAATGGTAAAAGCCTCTTAGAAAATACTTGTTGGGAAAGAGAAACCTCTGAAGTTTGCTTGCTTCTGTAGACTTCCAAGGCAGGAATAGTTTGTGTGTTTTATCCCCACCACTCCTTAAGTTCTTGTGTTTTGAAGACTTCTGTGTGTGCATTGTTGCTAAAATGGATGAATAAAATAGCCAGGGCTTGATGCTGCAGTGTGATTAGCACCATCAAGAACAGCTGAAGGTCAACTCTGCAGCACTCTAGGAAGTGTAGGCAATGCAGTTTCCTTTCTGATTCTGTTTTTCTTCTCCCTCCAGGGTATTTAGTACAAGAAACTAAAAAAGCAGATATTCCACTTCCTGAAGGAGACGTTGCTCCTCCTGCTCCCTTGCTGAAACACATTTTAGAAATCCAGGTAACTTCCACTAAACAGATGCCAAAGTCTTGGGACTTCATTTCAAGCTTAATGACTTGCTATCTTGTTACTCATGATTTAAGTTTTTGGGGTGTGGTGGGGGGGGCAGAAGCATTTGTTTTCCTTTTTGTCTGATTCCTTGCTGCTGGTGTGACTTCGAAGCCAGTGAGGTTTTGGTATTAACACAAAATTCCTGTGAAAGGGTCAAAGCAAACTCAGGGAGTGTGCAATCATATGTTGTATTTTGGTGGATTGGCACATCACACTGTTGCAGGCAGATTGTCTGTAGATGCAATCCTTCAGCCTCATTTATTGCTTTGGTACTTACTTAAGGCTCTTTGTGCATCCAAAATTTCCAAGTGTGTGGGAGTTTTACTTGCCCAAGGCTCTGCAGGTGCTGGTCACTCAGCAAAACGTGATGCTGTTTTCTCTGAATGCTTTTTCTGGTGTTGCATTCAAAGTAGAAGTTTGTAAAACACAGATCTAATTATGAATAGCATTCTGTTTTGTTGTAATTATATTCAAAGAATAAATGGGTGTTTTCCACCCTGTGCTATCTGCAGTTCTCCTTCCAGGTCTGCATTATTTTGACACAAATTAGGGGCAGAGCAGCAGGCTGAACAGATGCCAGTGGAGGATCAAGTGTACTTGATACAAAGCAATCTTTGGCAGACTGAGGGATAAAACTTATGGTGCTTTAGTTAATTAAGAAACGGGAAACTCCTATCACTGTGTCAAATTATTAGGTGTTGAAAATGAATGCTACTCTGTTTTCCAAACTCCTGTAACTGATTCTGTGTCTTTTCTTTGCTCTGTGCATTAGGAGCAGCTGCAGAAGCTGGAGACAGAATTGAGGGAAGTGACTAAAAACAAAGAAAAACTGAGGAAAAACTTGCTTGAACTGACAGAATACAAGTACATGTTAAAGATCACGCAGAATTTTGTCGAGAGAACACCTGAGGTATTGCTTGGGATGTTTGACAGGGATTGTTGTCATGTGGCATTTTTGTGATTTTCCCTGTTGAATTGTTTGAAAATGAAGGTGTAATTGTGTTATTTTGGTGCATAAATTGTGTTCAGAAATTTACAGTGTAATTTGGCAGCAATGACTATTAAGAGCAGTGCACTTGAGATCCAGGATCTCTCTGTTGCCTGAATTGAACACGGAAATGAGTTTTATATTTGTAATTAAATCATTTACCTAATTACCTTTTCTTCTTTAGAATAATAACTGAATGAGAGAGGTTTTGGTTTTGGTTTTTTTTCCCTGAAAGCAATGAATGTTCTTTCTTTTTATTTGCTAGTATGAATCTCATTTACATGGGAATTTTGAAGAATTTCCTTCTGTGGAAAATGAGCCACTGGTGGATTACAACCGCACGCACAGACTGAGCGCCTCGCTGGGGTGGGTATGGCATGTGCTGTTTCACAAGTGCTTGATGAGGGGCTGTGAAGAATGGGTTGTTCTCTTAAAAGACAGCCTGTAGTGATTTCAGGTATGCCAAATAGTTTTAGACAGGACAGGAGCCTGGCCCTAATGTACCTTTATAACAAACCCAGATTATTTGAAGTGATTAAACAGGACTGTGCCCAAAAAAGCTGTCACAAAGCTTGCATCAAACCAGGGACGTGTGTGAAGGAAAATCTTTAAATCAGTACTTCCTTCTATTGTTTAAACTCTTTTTCTATTATAAGCACACAATGTTTTAATCACCTGGCAATGTCAGTTGTAAATGTAACATTAATTGTGTTGCCTTTGAAATGCTGAATGGATACTGCTGTCTATGGCATTGTTATGAGAGGGTGTCTTCCAAGAAAAAAGAAATAATCTCACTATCACAGAAATAACCAGTTAGGAGTAATTCTGGTTGTGTGCTCAGGTGTAGTCTGTTTATTTCGCAAATAAAAATTTTATATACCAACTGGTATTTTCTATACCAGTTACTTCCTCTTCAGGGTGATGCTTCCTTCCCTAGCCATGGCAGATACTGAATTATTGTGGTGATGTACTCTGAATTTCCAATTTTTTTTTCTTGTAAATTTTATCTCATATTTCAAATTTTTCTTTTCCTAGATTCATATCTGGGCTGGTTCACATAGCAAAGATTGAAGCATTTGAAAAAATGCTGTTTAGAGTCTGTAAAGGCTATACCTTTCTTACCTATGCAGTGTTGGATAAGGCTCTGGAAGATCCAGATACAGTGAGTAAACATTGTAATGATCAGTTTATTTCACTTGTTCTTTTCATGTGATTTGGAAGAATTACTGCTCAGGTCTGTCTGCAGCAAATGGAAATTATTTCCTAGTGTCCTTGGAGGAAAAACTATTTTGGAATATTAGAATTTGTATGATTTTAAAATTCAAGGTTGTAGAAGTGGCAGTTAATTTGTCATGGTTCAGTTTGAGGAGTGCAGAACTTCACTGTGGAATTGTGGTGACTTTATGTTTGGCCACCTTGGTCAAAATATGTGGCAGAAATGAATGCTTGGATATTTATTAACTAGGTCTGTACACTGCATTGCCTTTTAATAGGCATTTCACTTGTTCATGCAGTAGTTAAGAAAGAGTCAAGTACAGCTAGTTTTCTGTGAAGTATTTTCTGTGAATTTAAAATATTAATTTTTTGTAAATCAATTATGGCAGCCTAATCTGTCACTTTTTTTTTCTTGAATTCTAATTAGTTACCTTATTAAAATACTCTTTTTCTTACTAAGAATTCTGAGAGAGTAAAGTATAATGTCTGATTTTCCCTGGAAACTTTTTCTGGTTTTCTCTAATATATAAAAAAAAAGAAAGAGATATTGACACAGTTAAATTTTATTGTTTGATCTTCACTAATAATTAATGCTACTAACAGCTTTTTCTAGTTCAACTTTGTTACTTAGCTCTATAATTGTATCACACTGGAATTGCTGGTTAAAACATAATTCATCAGCTTTACTTTTTATGGTTTTTTAGGGCGAAACCACAAAGTGGGCTGTTTTTTTAGTGTCCTATTGGGGTGAACAAATCGGCCAAAAAGTTAAGAAGATCTGTGACTGGTAAGAAGTAAATCTGCGTACATTCTTTTATACCTGTTTTTTTTTTTTCTATTTTTTTCCCCTGCACCCCCTTCTTAGAGGTGTTGGTTTTTAGGCAAGGTTTTTTGTGTTAAATTTGTTCCTCCCCTTATTGCATCCAGCTCTATAATTACGCAGCATGCAAATAAATACATGAGTCATTTCACTTGCAGTCTTTACCAAGTACAGGCAAAATACTGCCCCTGAGCTGAATCTATTGCATGGTTATTAAGTGGTGTGTTGCAAATTTGGCTGTGGCAGGGGGTTGGGTGGTTGTTTTGGTGGAGTTTGGTCATTTAACACAAGGCTGTGTTCCTGCAGCTATCGCTGTCACGTGTACCCCTACCCTGACACCACCGAGGAGCGCCAGGCCGTGATCGAAGAACTCAATGTTCGTATTCAGGATCTTGAAACTGTGAGTTAAAAACAGATTTCCTTTTGCTGGGGCTGTTGCACTGTAGGTAGTCATTTGATGAATCACAGTGTTAAATGTGATTTCTAACATACATCCAGCTTTGGAGGTGATGGGACGGTAAGTTGTGTCCCTGGTCTTGTGTTGCACGTATCTGTTAAACCTCACAGCACGTGGCATTGCCTTCTGCTCTCAGCAGAGGTTTGCTTGCCCTCCTGAAAACATGGGCCAGCACTGGACACGTATGAGGTGCTCTTGCTGTGATCAGCACAACCATTGTCACATTCTCAGTGAGATCTTTGTTTTTTTCTCTAACAAAGGTGCTGAATAAAACTGAGGAATACTTGCGCCAGGTCTTGTATAAAGCATCGGAATCCATCTACACTTGGGTTATCCAAGTGAAGAAGATGAAAGCCATTTACCACGTCCTTAACCTGTGCAGTTTTGATGTCACATATAAATGTTTAATTGCTGAGGTTTGGTGTCCAGTGGCTGATCTCCAGAATCTGCGCCATGCGTTGGAGGAAGGCTCAGTAAGTCACCTGAATGCTCACTGATGCTAAAGCTTTTATTTTGAACTAACTATCCACCTAAGGAAAGAAAATAGTTATTAACAATAGACCAAAAGCAGGCACAGACAGATCTGGGTCTCTGTATAAAACAATTTTTTTTATAAACAGAGCCTTTATTTAATGTTATGTGTAGTGATTTTTTTTCTTGAATAACTTCTGTTTTGGACCTGAGTCCAGCTGGGCCCACAGTGCTATTTGCAGTCATGCGGAAGGTGCCAGGTGCCTGGCATTAGATTTTGTTTTATGAGAGAAAATTTGTCATAACAAATCTTTGTTTTATAATATTGTGACTGATAAGTCTCATCTGATACTTGATATGAAGTAAGAATTAGAGCACTGTGCATGATCTGTTCTTAGATAGGGTGCAAGGGATAAATGTTAAACTTGGAGCTTAATTTAATGGTATTTTTGCATCAGTGAATCTGCTGATAGAGCAGATGTTTTCACTTTGATTAGATTAACAGAGATCTTAAACAAATATATATTCTGTCTGTAATTAGAGGAAGAGTGGAGCTACCATTTCCTCATTCATGAATACCATCCCAACAACACAACCTCCTCCGACTTTGATACGTACCAATAAATTCACCTCAGGGTTCCAGAACATCGTTGATGCTTATGGAGTTGGAAGCTACGGGGAGGTTAATCCAGGTTGGTCCTTCTGAAAGCTGAGCTGTGAGCTGTGCTATCATTACTGCTTGCCTTGATAACCTTGCTGAATTGGACACTGGCAAAAGCCAAATTGTGGCAATCATACTGCTTGTTAGTAGCTGTTTTAAAATTTCAGTAGCTCATCAAAAGCACAAACAGTGCTCCAAGCAGCAATGGGACTTTTTACTGAGTTGGTTTTGCATGAAAGGTAGTGGTAATAGCTGTATAATTTTTCTTTTATATTATTAACTTTGGGTAAGGAAGATATTTAGGGAAAAAAAAAAGAAAACTGGTAATGGTGATTGATCTTACTGAAGTGTAAAAATTCAGCTTGTTGTATAGCCCACTTTAATATATACTTGTTGGCTGGGTCATTCTGCACAGCAGAATGTACCTTATAATATAGACCTGAAATGCCTACAGAAGAACAACTCTTTGGTTGGGTTTTATTTCCTTGGCTCATATTATCCTCAGAATTGTCAGCTGCTGCTCAACTGTGAAGTTATCATTGCTACGCAATAAACAAGCTTATAAACTGAGTTAAATTTACAGCGTGAGGGAAAGGTCTATGAGTAGGGGATGAAATGTCTTTCAAACTTAAAAACTTGGAGGGATTTGAGTATGGGATTGCCTGGGGATAATGCAGACAGAACATTACCTGTTGTGCTGTGCCTGAAATGTGCTGTGTTGCCCTTGCAGGTCTCTATACCGTCATCACTTTCCCCTTCTTGTTCGCGGTTATGTTTGGAGACTTCGGGCACGGGCTGCTCATGTTCATATTTGCACTCCTGACAATACTGTATGAAAACCACCCTAGGTTAAAAAGAGCACAGGATGAGGTAAAAGGAATTACAAATTATTGACTTCCCATCCAGCCAGATCATTTGAATAGTCACTGTGTTTCTGAAAAGTACTGGTTTTTGTGTGGGTATTTAATTAGGGTTTTTTTCATTCTTTTAGGATTTTCTGTGTTTAAACCCCCCATATTCCTTGAGATTAATATTTTAAACCATTGACTTTCCTTTTAAGAGCAGAAATAATCGAGTTGTAATGAAAGACTTAGACAAAATTAATTGATACTTTTAAGCTTGTCTTTCTTTCTACCAGGACTACTCTGCCAGTTATGTAGCTTACAAAATGTCAATACAGTGACAATGTGAGGAGAAAATGATTTTTCAAATCCTGCCTTTTATTGTTTATAAAGAGAGTTGCAGCTTGATATTTATTCACTTTATTTTTTAAATCACACGGGTTGGAATGCAGTAACACCTGCATCTCTCATTAGAATTGGGTTCAATTAAGAATGCCTGCAAATGTGTCATTTCTTGTAATTTTTCCCAGGAAGGACATGGCTTAAAAAGACCCTTCCTTATTGTAAGGATCCTGGTGATAAAAGTCTCAGTGTGTGCCATGGGAGCTCATGTTCCTTAATGACTGTTCACAAATAAATTTTAGTTTTTAGAAATCTCTGTGTGTGCAAAAAATGTGTTTCTCTTAGACATGTCCTGCTAACTTTTGCTCACATAACAGATGATATTGTCTATTTTTTCTTTTTTCCCCCTATGCTGACAGATAATGAAAATGTTATTTGAAGGCCGATACGTGATCCTGTTAATGGGGCTGTTTTCTATATACACTGGATTGATCTATAATGACTGTTTTTCAAAGTCAGTAAATATATTTGGATCTGGATGGAATGTTTCAGCAATGTTTGAACAGAAGGTTTGGAGGTGAGCAGCATGTTTGCTATACCATTAAACCAGAGATGTATTTCCTTCAGCAATTTAACCCTTTTGTTCACATGTTTTAACTGTCCTCTTACAGTTTGTCTTTACATTAATGTTTTAGTTTATATTTTCCAGGTCTGTGTGTATGTCTATATAAAGATTTACAGAGAAATAAAAACCACAGGTCTAGTTTTGGATTTGTTTGCCCTAGATCATGCTTCTGGAATGAATAGCTGAGCAGCATTAATCTGTACTAAAATAAATTAACTATTAATGAAGTAAATTAATTACCTGACAATCATTAGTCTCTACACAGCTTTTCTTGATAGTTTAAAAAAAAAGTTTATGTGAATTGTCAAATCTACTTTTTCTCAGAGTGGGATAACCTCATTGATTTGAGGTGTCACAAGTCTTTGGTATTTAAATGTTCACAACTCGCATCTCGTGGTGCCTTACAAAACAGGATGTGGCTTTAAATAGTCAAGACCACTGGCTTTAGTTAAAATTTGAACAGGGTGTGTGTGCTGTGATATTGAAACACTATATGAAAATAAAGTAGAAACTTCCCCAAATGCAAAAGGGAAAAAAGGTAGCAGTTATTCTTTGGGTGCTTGACAGTGAGTTTTATGTAAAAGCAAACTGGGAACTTTTAAAATAAAACTTTGAGTTCTAGGGGAATGTAGAATAAAATCCATAAACTTTGATTTGAAAGACAGTGAATGTGAATTAAGCCCAGATTGTGAGGTTCTAGGTGTTTTATTTTGCTGTTGTTTGTATTAGTCAGGACTTCTGTGCTTAAAAATCCTTTCAAAGCGTGACAGTGGGTGGGTTAGGTAAAGGAAAGCAGGAGCAGTGTCCTGCAGAACTGAAGGTATGTTGTCATTTTGTTTAAAGTGTCAAATCTGACTGTGTTTTTCTTTCACTGAAGCCTCGAGGATCTGAAATCTAATCGATATTTAGCACTGGATCCAAATGTGTCTGGTGTCTACAATGGAGCTTATCCCTTTGGAATTGATCCGGTCAGTTTCATTCTTTTTATGTATCCACTTGTGATGATCAGTCTTTGTCCATTAGATTTTGGTATGTGTATAAGTAAGATAAAGTAAGATTAAGAAAAATACATTTCTGTTTGCATTCTCTGTTCAACAAAACTTTTTCTTCTGAAAAGTCAAAGATTGAACTATTTTTACAAAGCTCAAATTTCATTTGTGACCTCCATTTGAGATAGAATTCTGGTCCCCAGTAGAAAAAGGATACTGGTTTATTCTTGCTGTTATGGTGTTCTTCAATGCTGGTTTGGTGTTTTCTTCTTCAGATATGGAATTTGGCAAGCAACCGTCTCACTTTCTTAAATTCATTCAAAATGAAAATGTCTGTGATCATTGGAGTGACTCACATGACATTTGGAGTTGTGTTGGGGCTGTTTAACCACTTGTAAGTACAAGAAGTTAAAATAATACCAACATTGTATTTTTTGTCAAGTCTGGAATTATAACAGTTAATCTTGTAAGAGAAACTGGAATTATTTTTTGAGAACAGAATAAGAGTAATTGTGAAAAACTTTTCTTAAAAAAAGACAATAATGGAGAGGTCTTCCTTCACATATGTAAGATGATGGTTCAGTGTTATAGTAAAAAATCCCAAAACAAATTAATACAAGATTTTATTTCACTTGTTGGTAAATAAAGATACCTGCCTCTTACAGTTTTTATTTCCACTGAAATACCTGATAAAATTTCACTGAATAAAAAGAAATCTGCTCTGGATTGTAATCTCAGTCTTGCTGTTTTAAAGTGATTTGTTTTATTGAAATCATATTTGGGCTGTGTTGGTAAAACTTACTTTTATTTTTTTCCCCATTTCTACTTTTCAGGCATTTCAAGAAGACCCATAATATTTATTTCGTTTTTATTCCTCAACTTTTATTCATGTTGTGCATATTTGGCTACCTGGTGTTCATGATCTTCTTTAAATGGTTGGCATACTCTGCAGAGGACTCTGCAGCTGCCCCCAGTATTCTGATACAATTTATCAACATGTTCCTGTTTCCTAGTGGTGAAACAAAGAGCTTCTTCAGTGGCCAGGTGAGTAATGCTCATCCAAGGTTTTGAAAATCTTGTGTTCCCTATGCAGATAATACTTTAGAGGAAAAAGGGATGGCTTTTCCTACTTTGGATTTTGTGATCTAATCTAATTTTCCTCCCCTCCTCAACAGGTTCCTCTGCAGAAGTTTTTACTTAGTGTTGCTGTTCTTTGTGTTCCTGTAATGCTGCTTGGTAAACCACTTTATTTATACTGGTTGCACAGCGGAGGCCGCGGCATAAGAATGTACAGGGTAAGTACTGAAAGGCACTGACACATCTCCTCAGAGCTGTTTTATTGCACAGAGTGTATCCTTACTGGGTATTTCATAGAATGGGTTGAAAGGGAGCTTAAAGCTCATCTCATTCCACCCTCTGTGATGGGCAGGGACACCTCCCACTATCCCAGGTTGCTCCAAGCCCCTCCAACCTGGCTTTGGACACTGCCAGGGATGGGGCAGCCACAGCTTCTTTGGGCAAGCTGTGCCAGGGCCTCAACACCCTCATAAGAAAGAATTTCTTCTGTATATGTAACCTAAATTTCAGTTTGAACCCATTACTCCTTGTCTTACCAGTTTCTGCTCAGTTGGGAAAGTTGTGGACTGAAACACATAATAGTACTTTGTTCCTCTAAACCTTTTTGCCTTTGCCTGTGACTACTTTAAGTAAACTTAAGAAATGACAGTGGCAGCCTGCTTGAAGAGACAATACATTCCCATTTTGTAGAGTGGCTACAAGCTTATCCGAAAAGAAAGCGAGGAAGAGCTTTGTCTCCTGTCACGTCATGATCTCGAAGAAGGTGTCAGTCCTTCAGACAGCGGGCACAGAGAGGGGGATGCAGAGGAGGTAATGTTTTACAGTATCTCTGGTTTGTATGTTCTTTAAAAGCAAATTAGAAGTGGACAACCAATAGATAACCTGTACACTGCGTGCTGAGAAGTTTGGAAGAAACTCAGCTGAGCCTTTACAAAGACTTTGGTGCCAAAATGCAGTTTACTTACAGTTTTTTGTTGCTATTTTATCATTATTTTTTGGTATTTTCAGACTGTTACAGTAAACCACAACTTATCTGTAGTAGAGAACAGAAAGAGTGTTTTATTTGCGATTAAGATTCTGTATCTAGGAGTACAGGTTTTCTCATATTCAAGAGTGGGATAAAAATCCTGGGGCTTGTCTGGTTTTATGGTTAAACTTGAGGCAAGGTGGTGACTGCCCAGCTTCCTGTTAATTAATCTTGGCTTTTCATCTGGACAAAAGTCTTTCTATGTCTGTAAATTGCCTCTTGTGATGAGGATTATTGCTAATGGGGGCTGGGGGACATGGGCAGCATTCTTAGTCCCCACCCACTGCTGCTGCTTAGTTTGGGCAAATTTTTAAAGGTCTGGGTAGATTCCAGTGATTCCATGTGAATTGAAAGACAAAGAACTGCTTCAGTTTCCTAATGTGCAGAATATGTTCTTGTCTCCCTGGGGTTGTAGACTCTTGTTTCTTGTGTATAGAAAATACAAGAATTATTTGCTCAAATAAAATGTATTATACAAAGTAAGTGTTGAAATACAATGTTCAGACAAAGTAAGTGTTGAAATTTTCAGTAATACCAGTTTTGAAACTCTTTGTTAGTAACAAGTATTTATATTTGTGGTTATCTTTCTATCAGTAGCATTACTGATAATTACCCCTGGTTTTAAAGATGAAAAAATTGTTATTATAAACTTAGAACCTCAATAGAATGGGAGCTATAACCATGGCTGGTTATAGTATCTAAAGTTTTCAAATATTAGATCATAGTCCTTGTGGAAAACATAAATTGCATTTGTTTTTATCTATCAACGAGGTAATACTGGAACACTGTAGCATCTGATGGTTTTTTAATGTTATCTCTGTAATAAGGATCTTCTACATGGCACCCTTCTTTTACTTGATGTAAAATCAATTTATTACCCTTCAATGGAATTCTTCTTCCATGCAATAAGGATTTGCAGATGAATGTGTTTGTTCTCTCATGTTTTGTTCTCTATGTTGTTAAAATTGATACAAATGTATTTTTATCTTTTAGCTGGACTTTGCAGACGTTTTTATGAATCAAGCAATTCATACCATTGAATACTGTCTGGGATGCATCTCCAACACAGCCTCATACCTGAGACTCTGGGCATTAAGTCTTGCTCATGCACGTAAGTGAGAGTGGGTTTTTGGATATTTTTGGGGGCTTTTCCTACCTCTGTATTTTTAATGCTGTTCGAAGGAGGTTGGCCTGTTCAAGTGATACTACTGTGAAATACACTTTTTCTTAATTAAAAAAAAAAATCCCTATTTCAACCAATCGTGATCTATAGAAGCCTCCAAACTAAAACTGTGACTTTATGTAAAATATTGCTCTCAGTAGATCTGATTTTGACACTGAGGTGTATCTTTAAACATTTGAGGGGTTGGGGGCAGCTCTCTGGGGAGAGGTATTGCTTNTGGGGGCTTTTCCTACCTCTGTATTTTTAATGCTGTTCGAAGGAGGTTGGCCTGTTCAAGTGATACTACTATGAAATACACTTTTTCTTAATTAAAACAAAAAAATCCCTATTTCAACCAATCGTGATCTATAGAAGCCTCCAAACTAAAACTGTGACTTTATGTAAAATATTGCTCTCAGTAGATCTGATTTTGACACTGAGGTGTATCTTTAAACATTTGAGGGGTTGGGGGCAGCTCTCTGGGGAGAGGTATTGCTTATAGTTCCCATGTTCAGCTCAGTACCTGATCCAACATTAATTATTAATTAAAACTTTTTGGTTTTTATTAGAGTTATCAGAAGTTCTGTGGCAGATGGTGATGAGAGTGGGTCTCCGTGTGGATGCGAAGTATGGTATCTTGCTGCTAATCCCTGTTCTGGCATTATTTGCTGTGCTGACAGTTTTTATTCTGCTGGTCATGGAGGGGCTTTCTGCTTTTCTCCATGCAATACGACTTCACTGGTACGTTTGGGTTTTTTTCTATATACTACTTCAGCATATACTGGCTTTTTTAAGAGGAATTTTTATGGCAAAATTTTAGGTATCTTATTAAAAAGGGAGAGTGTAAAATTCAACAGCCTCGCTGCTACTGAAATACATTTATTTGGTTATATTAAATAAATGGCTTGTTATTTGGATTTGATTGTTCCTCTGGAATTTTTTCAGTAGATTCAAATATTATATTGGCTTATGATGCATTTTAACTCCAACCACATTCACAAGATATAAGTACATTTTGTAGTATTGCAGCTTTTCATAATGTAGAATATTAGTAATTTGGATGAGTATTTTTAATTTCAGTCTGGTTATCTCACTATATGGTTTCAGTCCATTTATTTGGTTCAACAGAACATTTATATTAGTGAGTGAGGCTGCCAACTGTTCAGTATTTTAATCGTTTCTTAGTCTTGCTGTCACAAGCTCTGCACTCTGGAGTGGATTCAGAGCATGTTTAGTTTGAAATCTGATGTAATTTACAATTTAAACAAAGGCATATGGTGTCCTAAGGCAGGAGGTAGAGCTACATACATGACAGATTGTCCTCGTGATATTGCATGTTTGCAAAACCATTGACTACAACTCACTCAGAACCTAATGAGTAAGCCAGAAGTAAGAAATGAGCTGTTACAGCCCAGTTTAGTGCATGTGGGTCTCTGAGAAACATAAAGTTAGCCTGGGACTGCAATGGGAAGGTTAAATAGCTGCGCAGAAAACAAGTGAGAGGATTGGAGTTGGTTTTGTTCAGCTTCTTGGGTTGCACAGTTCTGTCCCTTGACAACTGATGTTGGATTCATGTACAGATTCTGTTTTTTTTCTCATTTCAGGGTGGAATTTCAGACCAAATTCTACTCCGGTGGAGGATACAAGTTTACGCCTTTCTCTTTTAAGCACATTTCTTTACATTTTAATAAAGATGGTGCGTTATAATTTGGCTGCTGTCAGCAGAACTGTTTGGAATTGTCTGCAAATAACTGCGTGATTGGATCTTGCCTATGAATGGTTTCTTGTGGAACAAAGTGGTTTTCACTGATTGCCTTATAATGCAGCCAAACAATTCTGCAAAACATACCTCCCATAGAAAGACATAGCAGATCTGGAGCATCTTGTAAAATACATAGATATAAAATGTACATTTTTCTTGATAAACTAATGTAAGTTAATTTTATTCTTAAAAAAAAAATCGTTACTACTTGTCCTGAAACCCATGTAAGCATTTTTTTGAGTCTCTTTATTTTCTTGAATGGTTACTTTTAAGTTATCTGAAAGACTTTTCATTATATTAAACATTCACTACTAATCACATACTTAACCCAGCTGCATCTTGTGCACTTTGGGAACCATTCAACAATGCAATAGAAGCAATGTCTGTTTTCAGTCTGTATTCCAGGATGATTATAAAGTGTAAATTTATACACACCAATGCAATGTGCTCTTTTTTGGCCATATTTAAAATTGCACTGGAAATGTTATCTGTTCATTCTGGGTTCTGCCTGGAGTTACTACTTTAAGCTTTCGGAATCCACACTGATATTTACATTTAACGTTATGGAAGAAGGCAGGATTGGAAGTATAACTCCTGATTTTTTCTCCTGTAGCGAGGAATAACTTTTGCACATGGAATAAAGAATTGGCCTCGATCCCTGTTTCTGTTTGGCTCTAAGGACACACAAACAGCACTCCCTGATGTTGTAGAACCTAATTTGTACTGCATAGGTGGACAGGGGTCGTTTTATATTATTTTTGTATCAGTGTGAAAATGGGGATATTGCCATGATCTTTTAACATCTGTGCCATAAGAACAGCACAAATTAAATTTTTGCACTTGTTTCATACGAATTCCCAATAAAGCCTCGTTTGCGCTGTGCCGAGCGGGCCCTGTGTTTGTCCGGACCCTTTTCCCTGCCTCAGGCGGCGCTGAGGGGAACGAGCGGCCCTGAGAGGCGGCCAGTGCCGCGGGGAAGGAGCGGCCGTGAGGGACGGCGGGGTCTGAGGGGAAGGAGCGGCCCTGAGGGGCGGCCGGTGCCCGGGGAACCCAGGGCTCGTGAGGGACGGCGGGGGCTGAGGGGAACGAGCGGCCGTGAGCGGCGGCCGGTGCCCGGGGAACCGGGCGCTCGTGAGAGGCCGCCCGTGCTGAGGGGAACGCGCTCCCGTGAGAGGCGGCGGGTGCAGCAGCCGTGAGGGGCGGCGGGCTCTGAGGGGAACGAGAGGCCATGATAGCCGGCCGGTGTTGAGGGGAGGGGAAGGAACAGCCGTGAGGGGCGGCCAGTGTTGAGGGGAATGAGAGGCTGGTGCCAAGGGGACGCTCCGCTCATGACGGACGGCCGGCGTTGAGAAGTAGGAGCGCCCGCGAGGCGCGGTAGCGCGGGGCGAAGTCTCTAGGGGAACGCGGCCGCTCGAGGCGCCTCCTGAGGCGGGCTGAAGGCGGGCAGCAGCCGTCGCTCCACCCCCCACCGTTGCCGTGGCCACCGGGCGGCGTCGGGCCGGTTGCCGCCATGAGCCTGGATGATGTGCGGGTGCTGTGGCTGCGGGACCGAGCGCTCGCCCTGCTGGGTCTGAGCGATCCGGCGCCTTTCGAGGAGCTGCTGAGCCCCGGCGAGGATGCGCGGGTCGTGCTGCTCTTCTTCGGCCTTGGCGCCGAGGGCAGCGAGGATGAGAGCGGGGCGGGCACGGCGCTGCTGCTGCTGCGGGCCGAGCGGCCCGGCCCGGACGGTGAGGAGGGGATGGGAGAGGGTACTCCTGCCCCGGGCCGCTAAGCTCTCCCTGGGCACTGCCTGGCCTCAGCTCCCTGTTTCCCCCTCCCTCAAACCCCTCTTCGTCCCGTCTGCTGAGTCGCAGCCCCATGACCCCTGTCTTTACCCCTTTTTCCTGCCTCTCCATCCCCTGGGCTGTGTTCTCCTGAACCCCTTCCATCCCACCCATTTCTGAAATTTTGTCCTCTCTATTTGTGGGATTTGCATCATCTCTCTGCAGTGTAATATCATGCTTTCCTCCCATTTTGCATTTGTGCCGGCGCAGGTGGCACGAAAGAGCGTTTCTATGTGGCTTTTAATGAAATTCCCGAAGAGTTTGTGTCAGATTCTACCGTGTATTTTCTGAGAGACACCGAAGGTATGTGCCCTGAAGAGCTGCAGCCTCATCGTTTTCAGTTTTGCATTAAACAGCATTTCCCATTGTGAAGATATGACAGAGACTGGGACTCAGGATAGTGCACACCCAACTTATTTAACTGGGTAGGAAAACTCTCAGAATAGAGCCAGGGTCAGGGATGTTTCATCATTTAACAGCATTTCTGTGCAAGATTTTTCTCCTCTGTCTGTAGAGTAAGAGTTCAAATCGAGCCACTGTTCTTTTGAACAGAAAACTATTTTCTAACTATCAGGCTGGGTTGTAAGGACTTAGAACCAGGTGATGATTTTGAAGTATTTTTCAGCCCTTTCTGAAAAAGCATTAGCACTATAAAGACCAGCACTAATTTTGAACATGACTTGCACCAAACCTAGTAGTGTTTTATTGGAGTTATAACTTCTTATGAAAATGACTTTATACTTTCTGTATCAATTAATTAGATTTGTACTAATTTTTTTGTGTACTGTTTAGAAAGAGTTGCTGTACCTAATGACCTGACTGAAGCTAATGAGATTCTTCCTCAAGTGATAAAGTCTGGTATGCTGACTGATGATGCTCTCTCGATGCTAAAGGATGCCATCTCACAGGTGTGACAGCTTTTATGTATGGAATCTTGAGTGTTTCTAGGAGTGATTTGCCTATTTAGTATTATATGGACTATGCATGAGAAATATTAATATTTAATAAGTGACCTTCATATGCCGAAATGAAGTTTTTGTTAATCCTTATTCGATATTCTGTTTCCCCATTTTTTACCCCTATTTGAGAATCATTTAAGGGTGTGACACCAGACACCTCTATTTCTGTGCTCACAGACAGACTTTCATAAAGGCATATTGGAGCTATTCCCCTGCAGAACTTGAGGCAGATAGAATGATGATAAGGACATGAAAAGGAAGGAAACAGAGTTAAATTAAATTTTAGAACAATATCTAAAGGTTAAGCGAATTGCTAGTAAGCTTTTTTTTTTTTTTAAATGAACTATCTAATCTATGGCACCTGTTTCAATCCTAGTTTTCACCAGCTGTCTCCCGTGGTCAGCAGCAGACTGAGAGAACTTCCTCTGATTCAGACAGTGAAAAAACAGATTCTGAAGAAATGAATTTATCCGAGACTGAATCTGGGAAGTCTGTGGAGGACTCTGATACTCCAACGAGGGGTGAAGCTCAGCTGGGTATACCAGGTGAAGTGAATGTTTTGCCTCTGCCAGTGCTGTGGTGATTAGAGCACATGGCAGAGAATGAGGTTCACCTGAGAGTGGCTTTATGTAGAAAAACAGAGTTGAGTAAAGCTGCTCTTTGCTGATACCAGCTGTGCTTTTCCCACCCTGAAGCATAGCAGGCAGCATGGAGAAGTGGATGAAATCAGTGATAAGTGTTTCAAAGAGTTTGGGGTAAGAGTAGGAGAGGGGGTAGACACATCCAGTGATGCCCCATTACCAATGCTGCCAGAACAAGACAGTTCATTCTGTGTGCATTTTCTTCCAATAGGAGATCTTAAACTGGAGATGCCAACTGTAAATCTAGATAGAGAAGTGACTATTCTTGCCACAGTTCCAGTAGTGGTTCAGTCTCTGAAAAGATGTGCAGTGACCTGGCAGAAATTAATATCTAGAGTTCTGGAGGAACAGCAGAAAAAGGTTCCACAGGTAATGTTGCCTGTAACACCAAGATACTTTTATTCCTGGAGATTTAGCTTGATTTCCCCACAAGAACTGTGTTAATTTTTAATTCCTCTTCATGTTTGGTTGTTGGAAAACCATTTACTAATTCTTCAAAAGTAGAACAAAAGTAGTGAGGAGCTGTGTGGCTCTGGGAAGTAAAATATAAATGAAATAAGGAGTAATTAACTGCAGATCCTACCCACACAGGATAACTGTGGAAAACTAAGGGACTTTTGTTATCTGCTCTTTTCTAGAGAGCCAAGAAATACTAAAAGCTGCACTGAGTATTTTTTTTTTTAAATAGACAGCTATATTTTTTCTTTTTTTTGCAAAAAAGTGATCTCAAACAAAAGAAAAAATTCTGCAAACACATATATAACTGATACCACTAAACATACTGAAGGATTTTATGTCTATAAAGTTACCTGTGCAAAAGCCATAAGCTCAGGGATATACTCCTCATAAACTGTTCCCTTCAAAGTGTGTACAACTCTTTATTTCAGGGATGTTCTTCTATCTGGCTTTTTGCATGGTTGAATCACATCAAATTTCTCTCAGCATAAAGTTTATTGAAAAGAAGGAACAAATATAATCCTGATTATAAATATTCACTCTTGCATAATGGTAATTCAGCTTTTTTTATCTGATTCCACATTACTTGTAGGGTAATGGTCCACTTGCAGAGATTGACCTCTGGCGTGAAAAAAATGATACTTTAAGTGCTCTTACTGAACAGATAAAGCTTCCAGAAGTGCAGAAAGTCTTGGAAATACTGCAGAAAGCTGAATCTAAGTTTACTGGAGATTTACAGATAGTCTTAAGTGACCTCAAAAAACTTCACATGGAAGCTCAAGATAGTACTAAGTTTCTCTCAACTCTCGAACGCCATTTGAAGGTACCTGTCCTTGAGAAAACTTGGTGAAGTTTGAACTGTACTTACCTGAGTTTGGTTTCTCTGTTGATGTAATCACCTCTGGTTTATTTTTTCGCTTTTTAGCAGCAATAAAGATACACTCTAGATTAAAAAATTATATTTAATTTTAAAAAAGAGATGCTTATTTTGTTTGAGTTTCAGTGGTGCTAATGTTTGAAAGCTCAGAGCTGTGTCCAGCCTTGGGAGTTTTGTTGGCATAGGTGAACTGGGGAAAACAAAGATTTCTCTACTCCATTTTCTTTTAGGTAGTTTCTACCACAAATTACAGCTGATGTTTCAAAGTTTAAATTGTATTGAAGATCATCCAAACAAAGAGTTGAACCAAAATTTAAAATCAGGATCTAAAATCATTTGGAGCAAAAGGTGCAGATTTGCACATCTTTAACCACGTGTGTTATTTAGGCACCAAGATGTCTCCTTGTCCAGGTTATTTATTTAATAATGTTAAATAAATGGTTAATAATGGTTTAATAATGTTAAATAAATGGTGTTCAGGGAGGCCATCAACAACCTTCTTCCATCGACAGCTACTTCCATAACCTAAGGCATCTACAGAATAAATATTAACTAACTGAATACGAATTTGTATGTTCTCACGACATCTTACCCACAATCTGCATTTGATAGGGTTTATCAACTGGCACTGGGGTTGATGTGATCTCACATACAATCCCTTCCCTGCTGAATGCCCTGAGGCTGGTGTGGATCATGTCACGGTGCTACAACAAGGACGAGCGCATGGTGCCCTTCTTGGAACGGATTTCATGGGAGATTTCGGCAAGAGCGCGCAGAGTGGTGGGTCTGCAGACACTCTTTCAGTAAGTGCTGGCTTTCTGTTTGACTGGGCTGTATTTATTGAAAGCTTTGCTTGTCTTACATGAAGTGCAGTAGATGATGCTTCCACCAAAGAGCCATCTGAATTTTTCATCATTTTTCAGCCATCTGAATTTGTATTAGAAGGTCAATTAAAAGTCAAATTATTTTGTAATTTTCATAAGTTACTAAACCAGCCCTGAAGAAATAGGTTCTTGTCGTCTTTTGTATTGAAAGAACATAAACCAATAAAACAAATAGAAAGAGGTTAAAAAATGGCATAAATACTACCGAAATCACTCCTCAAATAATATCTCCTTTCAAAATCACATTGAAAATAAGTTATAAGTTTTGCCTAGATCTTGTATCGTTAGAAGCTGCTAAACCAGGGTATATTATTCCAGTTGAGATACAATTTTTTCATCTATAGTGTTTCTATCTGTAATATCTTAACTATGTTGATTTGATTAATAGACAAGACATTGCTGCTGCAAAAAAGAAAATAACAGAAGCCAAAACCACTCTTGAACAATGGAAAAAAAGTTATTTTACTACTTGTATCCGAGTCGAAGAGTCAGGATGTAAGCGATACTGGAAATTTGACGTGAAACGTTTATTTGAAAAAACAGATTATATGGTTTCAATCTGTCAGGATCTGTATGGTATTTTTCAGGTAGGAATATAGACTATAAATAAAGAGATTGTGTAATCACTGTCTTCTTCTCTAGAGGAGATTCTTTTCTGTTGTAGGTGTAGATTTGTTTACAGCTTTTAGTTTTGCGTTTGAGACCTGAGCAGTGCCTTTGATTCCAGCATTTAATGCTGGAGGTGGAATAACTTTTCTCCAGGTACTGGTTAGGGAAAGGTGCCACTGTGTACATGGTGTGAACATAAGAGACTTGCAGCAACTGTTTCACACATTTGTGATTTTCGTGGGTTGCCACCTTAATGAGTTAGATAAAATACCATTTAAGTATACTATAATTAAAAAATTGGCCATCTGTGAATCTGTGTATTAATTGCAGAGTAACATATGAATGGAGAGATGCTGTGTTTAGGCTAATTTAAGTCAGGGTAATTAGCAATATGGTTAATCAGTAAATTGTGTGTAAAGTGGAATGAAAAGGACTAATAACTGAGTATTATCTGTTATAACAACTGAAGTGCTGGGCCTGTAGATTGTTGCTGTGTTTTTTCAGTGTCTCGTATTAAAATATTTGAAATTTAAATCACAGCACAAACTGATAATTCTCTGAGTGGCTGATATTTTTTGAAGGAAAAAATTAACAATAATGTGTTCAGTGGCAGAAAAAAATATTAAAGACAAAGCTTTATGGAATGTTCTTCTGAATGAATAGGTCACTGAAGAGCTTTACAATATATTTATTCCTGAACTGATAACTGTGACAGAAAATCCAAAGGCTGTTGATGAACTACGGAGAGAAGTAAATATAATAATTAGTCCTATAGAAGACCTGACCTTTGACCCTTTTAGCATGGAAACTGCACGTGACTGGGCATTTGTTATGGAAGAATTTAGAGAAGATGTTACGGTAAGTACCATACACTGTGATTCCCAAAAAAATAGTACAAAAAAGCTTGACTGCTGTTTTTAAAAAGTATTTTCATTTTGCCACCCTTTCTTGGTTTTGCAGGATGAATTTCTGAGTGACAGGGTTTCTTTGCTTTCTTTTTTTGTTTAGGATTTTGAAGAAAAGATGACAAGATTTATTGATGAATCTTTTACAACCCTTCGATCAGCAGAAGCTGCTTTTGACTTGCTGGTTAAGTACAAACACCTCCAGATTCATGAAACTATTAAAGAGAAGTTAATGAAAAAGTTCTGTAACGTTTTGGAGCAATATTGTAAAGAGGTATTCAATTTAGGGATTTCTTATCTTTAACTATTGAAAATCATAAATCTGTATATGTCTAAATATCTGTGTGGTGTCATTTACTATCTAAAAGACTGAAAATTTTTATAAATAAAAATGCTAATTGCTGTCATTTTTGGGGACCCAGTTGGAGAAATAGTCTGGTTAATTCGCTGTAATGTTGTGCACATCTGTATATGTGAGACACTGTGTGGGAACAGGAAGGTTTTCTGAATGGAACAAGGCTTGTGGCTATTTCTGCACCTTGTAAACAGCAGCTCAAACCTCCTGAGAAAATGGATCTTTTATACCCACAGCTTTCTTGTCATGGACAAGTTCATGATATGATCAGAAGGTGTCACAGATTGACTTTGGAAGTCTAGAATGTAGAATACTCTATGTCAGAAATATTTTCATATCAGCTTTTTTCTTGGTATTTCAAAGAACATTGAACTTAACAATAAAATGTAATCTTACAGAAAATGCTGCCATAATGGCAGCTCCACAAGATAGAGAAATGAAGACAAAATAATTATTTTTATCCTGCTGCTGGAATTAGCTTCAGAACTTGTGCTGTGTATCAGACAGTGATCATGGACAAGCACAGGGAAAACAATTCTTTGCGATATTTTATTCTCTTCTAGGTCGAAATTGTAAAGCAAATCTTTGCTCAGAACCTCAAGGATCCACCTCGGTACAAGAACCATCCTCCAGTGGCTGGAGCAATATCCTGGTCCCGCTCCCTTTCCCAGAGGATCCAGCACACCATTACTCGATTCCAAGAAGAAGAGGAGTTGCTTGCCTCTGAACGTGGGAAGGAAGTCAGTTGGGTCTTTTGGTACTTGATGAAGGAAGAAACACTTTCATTATACACTTCCAAATATGTGAAAGTACTCTCATGTGAGGAGAAGTCCCAAGTCTTTGCACACAGCAAGCCATGTTAGATGTGAAAACTGGATTGAAAGTTTCCCACTGTTTCCCAGGGAGACAGTGATGGAATCAATTACATAATTCAAGAGCCCAAATTCTCCAGTGTCTGCATTAATCACAGGGTGTTACTTGTTCTCTTATCTAATAAAAACCAGAAACCATATTGAGAGACCATATTTGGACAGGTTAGTTGAACATTTCTCACAGGCTTTCAAATAAGTTACACAGAGTTGTCCTTTCTAGGTGAAACAAATGTGTTTCCAAGTGGTCAAGAAAATGGAAGAGTATGAACATCAAAAATACCTTCAGTGGAGAGAGAGGACAGAACAGATGCTTCCATTGTTACTGAAAGATACTCTGCTGGCTGTTGTCACTGATGGGGCTGCAGGAAATGTTCATCCAGAGACTTCTGAGCAGGTGAAATGTAGGAAGATTGTGTACCAGGCTTCTCTGAGGGGAAACACTGAAACCTACCTGATGGTCAGAGAGAATTTTCTCAGAGTAATATTTTAAACACAGACTTAGAAAAAGTTCTGAGCTCAGGATTGTTTGTGGTCCTTTATAAGACATTGTTCCTGAGCCTGGCAAATGATTGAATGTTGTTTGTGTGTTCTTCTGTGCTGTAGTTCCTGTTAATTTTAGGTTTTGGTACAACATTTTTGGGACCTTGCTGCAGTACTTGGGACTGAAGTTAGGTAGAGGCAGGTTTCCAGCAGAGATCTTGCAGAATCCTGTTCCTACAGAACTTTTGTCTGACTTTGAATTTCCACTGGGATTTCTGTTGTAGCTGGTTGCAGCAGTGTGTAAACAGAGGTGATTTGGTTTGTTTCTTGTAATCAACAACTGAAAAGGTAATTCTGTATATTTTCTGAACCAAGAATGCAGAGGCTACTATAAAATTTTAAGGGCATGTCCACAAGCTCTGAATGTCAGTCATTCTTTTACCTTCTGCCTTATCAAATGTCTCCAAAAGCTCACCTTTACCTTATAATGCAAGTTTGTTCCTCTCCTTTCTGCTGCTCTTTCTTGTGTTGTAGACCTCTGCAACAGAGGAGCCTGTCACCACCAAGAAAAGTGTCTGCTTCACTCTGAATTTTTCTCCTGAAATCCTAGAGATTATCACTGAAACAAAGTACATGGAACAACTAGGGCTTCCAGTCCCAGAAATGGCAAGATATATGGCATTACAGGAAGACAAATACCTTAGGTAAGGCTGTAACAGAGTACCTGCTCACATACAAGCTTATGGCTGCATTTCCAGTGATTTCACTCCAAACTGGAACAGGCCCTGAGTCATCACATTTTTGAAATATGAGAGCCCTCAGTGATTCTTTTTTTTAAGGCTACAATTTCTAATGGCCATGTTGCACTGATAAGCTTTTCTCTGGCACTCTTTGCATCCTGTATGCTGTAGGACTGTTATACAAATTAACAACTTGTCCAAGTCTGAGAGGAAAATAATTTGCAATGAATTGTTACTGCCATTTAGATTTTGGCTCATTTCAACTCAGTATTGCATTCTTTCTGTACAGCCTTGAGTAAGTCAGTTGTGTCCAAATTATCACAGACATTTAGCACACAGACATGCCAGTAAGTCCCTAAATGGATTTTAAAGTTCACCTGTTCAGTTCACTATTGTACTTCAAGCTGGGGCTGTCTCCATAACTTTCTGAGCTGGGGCAGGAGAGGTTTGTTGAACTACTGTTGGAACAATATGAAACTTTTCTTTTGTTTTCAATGGGGAAAAAAATTACATTTATAATCAATACATATTCACTGGTTAGTTCTGCAAATTTTGCTTTATATGGAAGTCTGAGTAGAACGATGGAAATTCTCTGCTCTTTGGTGGAGTTTGGAGCTGTTTTTCAAAAAAATCATCATTTTTTGTGTTTTGTTGTTTTGTGTTTCTTCCATTCCTTAGGTACACAAGTAAATTGAAAGCCATGCTGGATCGCTATCACAAATTAATGGAGATGATGAATGAAGCAGAAACCAAACTTCTTGATCAGTATGTGCAAGAGCTCTGGAGAATATTGAAATCAGGACACAAAAGAGTCACATGGAAGGCTGTAGGTAATGGTGATACTGTTTTAAAATGGCCTTAGACGTTTATTTTCAGTTAAAAATATCTCCTCAGTTCTGCAGTTTATTTTTTTAGATGGCAGAACATATGATCTATCCTCTTGCCACAGGGGCAGAATAGCAGGTTAGACAAACTTTGATCCAGGAGATATTTTTTGTGTTTTTGTTATATTTAAAACACTGGAGATAGTTAGAAACCCTTAGGTAAAAGCTCTAAGGGAGCAAGATGAAGGATTAGCTGAGACAACATCTAATCTATGATTTTGCAGAACCTTGGGTCATTCTTAGAGATAAAACAAGTCTTGTTGTGGCAATTTTGATGCATTTGTGAAATACTTGGTAAAAGGGAAAAAAACCCCAAATGGTTATGATTTATTTCCAGGTATTGGTGAATTTATTCTCCAATGTACACAAACCATTGGGAAGTTAGAGTTACTTGTCCATCAGATTCACAATATTTCTGAAGACATAAGCAGCAAACTTCAGTCCATAGAATCAACAAATCTCTTTAAGTTTCCACATTCAAAAAATGGTGATGAGCATCCTGGTAAGTCTTTATATTTTCATTTCCAAGCTCTGTGGTGTTTTATTTTTTTTCTGTCTGCTACTTTGTGGTTTTAATTGCTAAGATCAACCCTTTTAATTGTTACCAAAACTGGTTATAGTAGCAATTCAGGGTGTAACAGAGGATGGAACTGGTTTCCTCAGATGGAAATGGCAGTGAGCTGGTTGTCTGCCAGATCTCTCTGTCAACTGAGGGGATGATAGATCAAATTTCTTTCAACACTTCGCAGTTGTTCAAAGGTTGTATTAAATAATTGAATCCATTTAAAATCCATATTTCAGAGGGCTGAAATAGTAATAAATTAAGCATTACTAAGTGAAGATATTTTTTATCATTATATAAGATCAATTTTATGTTCACGAATAAAACCCAGGTAATTATTCCAGTGTATAAAACTGTTAGATCTTTTGCAGTTAATAATGCTATTTTTTTTATCTGTTGCAGGAGCAAAAGAATTTTTTGACTATGTTAAGTGTGAACAAGCAAAAGAAGTGGAACAACTGGTTAGAAAGTATTCTGCAATTCCACAATTGCTAATAGAAGTGGAAAGACGAGTTGCCAGTACAAACAGTGGCAAATCTCCAAAATTAGCTTCCTATTATGCATATTGGGAAAATAGGATTTGCCAGGCATTGACACAGTTAATTGTGAAGTAAGTCAATGGTTTGCTTTGATGGGTTTCCAGTCATCTTCAGGTCCTCCTGGATCTGTTGATGAGTGTGTGTACTGACATTCTGTTTGAACCCATCAGTGACTTACAGTTTGTGGAAGATTTATACTTCTACTGATTTTTTTCCTGTGGAGAATGGAGAACTGATAACAAGGTACAGAGGAAACCCAGATTCTGAGAAAAAGGATATTGGCATGTTGTTGGCAGAAGAGAGAAATAAGACACGTTTTCTGCAACGTGTGTAGTTGCATTTCCCTGGTTCATCTCTAAAATCAAGGTTTTGTTCTCTTCGAGAACAATGATTTTGAGAACTCAGTGTCTGGGTGCCAGGTGCCTCCCTGTGCAGCATGGGACATGAGTCCAAAACCAAAGGTTTTACTTGTTCTGTAGTGGCTGAGGCCAATGCTGGAGCAAGATATTATGAAGGGTCCTCTTACAAGCAAGGTATTATTGCAATATAGCATTGCAGCTCTGTTGTAATGTCTCTATAAGCTTCCCAACCATCTCTTCTTCCCATGATCCCTGTTCTGTAATCTGATCCATGCTCAGATGACTTTGCTGTGATTTCTTGTCTGGGCTCTTGCAGTGAAGTTGACCACAGTTTCAGGATCCTTTTGCACCAGAGTATCTCCATTCACTTCCTTCATTTATAAAGTCAAGCTTTTGCATTAAATCAGTTCAGTGGGACAGTTTTTCTTCCAGACACATCAGTGTTTCCAGCTGGAATCAGTGACAACTCAGGTTACAGATCTAAGCATACAGTTGAAAATTGCAGCCTCTCTTGGGCATTTTCCCAGGGGCAGCACCAGATTATTTGTATCTTTGACACTATTTTTTTCCTTTCTCAGGAATTTACAGACTTTTAATGCAGCTATTGTTGCAAATGTGCCACTGTTACAAATAGAAGCGGTTTTATCTGTTCCTGTTCCTGGAATAACCCTGCAACCTAATGCCAGTGAGATTGAAAAAATGATTCTGCAATCTATCCAAGACTGTGTTGAGGTCACCAAGGTGATTTTTGATAAAGATTTCTTTTTGTTTCCAGAGTTTGCTTGTGATTATAAGGAACTAATTTTATGCTTGGATAAGCATAAATGTCAAAGGGGAGATTCATTTTGCTTTATCTTGAAATCAAAATATCCGTTGTTCTAATTTTACAGACTGTCCTAATTTTACAAACTGATAGTCAAGGGGAAAAAAATCCATACAATTTTTCCTCAGGTTTTAGCAGTTTTGCCAGTGTAAGGACATGATTTGGTTCTATAAATCAGCATACATCAGAAGGAAGTACTTTTCAGATTGCACTGCAGATGTTGCTTTCTGATGTATGAATAAGCTGGTGGAATAAGGAACATGAGTGGCCTCCTCCACATTACATTACATTACATTAGAAGTAGCAGAAAAAACAGTTCAGAAAATGGTGGAGAAAGGCATCTAGGACAGCAAATACCTAGATGAAGTATCTAACTTACTGACAAAGAGGTAGCAATATTTTCCTGCATAAGTAGTTTCAGACTGAACTGCTTTCCTGAAAAGAAGCCAAATAATGTGACAATGTTCCTGCCCTCTGGTGATGGACAAATGATTCCAGATGTCACTTGAAATGAATAAATTCAGTTTAACTGTGCTTTTTTGCTGTGCTCCACTGCTGCATTCAGACTGTTTGAGCCAATACTTTTTCCTCTCTGTCATGTTATATTGTTGTTCAGCAGAGATTTTAGAAGCAGATTGAGTAATGCATGGAGAAGTTTTTGGGATGAAATTAACTCTTCTGAAGTTGATGGGCAAGTGTGATCTCATTTTTGCTGTCAGAAAAACAATTGATTTGAGAAATCATTTATACCACTTCCTACATTGTGTACTAAATAATGATGAATTCCTTCTCTGAAAGGGAAGGACGCATTGGAACAGGCTGCACAGGAAAGTGGTAGAGTCTCCATTCCTGGAGGATGTGTAGTTGTGGTACACGGGGTCATGTACAATTTAGTGGGTGATTTGACAGTCCCGGACTGCTTGGACTCAATGAGCTTAGAGGGCTTTTCAACCTAAATGATTCTATGAATGATTTAACTGAAATGACTCAACAAGGTAATTGTTTTCTGACCCTGTCTTTAAAACTCCAGCATTTCATACGATGGATGCACGGTACCTGTATTGAATGCCCTCCTCAGCACGTCAAGGCAGATGAAGTTGTCACTTTCAGCTTTTACAGTGACGTCTCCCAGAGCCCTCTGATAATTGAACAGGCTGTTCTCATCACTCAGAATGTCCACAAACTCCTGGCTTCTCTCAGCAAGTGTTTGAACCAATGGAAGAGATATGACCTGCTGTGGAAATCAGACAAAAGCACAGTGCTGGACCGTTTAGCTGCAGAAAAGCCTGCCTGTGTTATCTTTGATGAGCAGTTGCAGTTCTATATGAAGATAGCTCAGGAAGTGACTCAACAGCCCTTGATTATAGATGAACAATTTATCAGGCTTCAGCTGGCTCCTTTAGCCTCTGCAGTGCAGGAGAATGCTAAAGGTTGGGTGATGTCACTTGGGAAGTTGCTTAATGAGTTAGTAAGAGAGGAGCTCTTCAGCCTTCGAGATGAGATTCAGGTAGGTGTTTTAAGTTTGGTTTCTTTGTTATCTTTATCACATAGGCTAAAAATGAATCTGGCATGTTACTTGCTTGTGTTTTGTGTTTGACTCATTATTGTAATTCTGACACTTGCTTTGTCAGTGTTGATTTTGGAAATGATCTTTACTTTTTACAGAGATTATCAGTGAATGTGAATAGACCTCCTGAAACCCTGGATGATCTCAGAGTTGTTCTGAGTGCATTTGTGGTGGTCAAAAGCATATCCATGGATGTGGAACTGAGATACTTGGACATTGCGGAGAGATACAGAACTCTTGCAATGTACAATATTCCAGTAAGTGCATGTCTGATCAAACCTTTCAGATCTCAGCTAAGGGAACAAATGCCTCATGTGTGAATGAAGAAATGTTTTCCTTTTAAGCCGTGTTACAGAATTAGTGTTGTTGAGGTTTGAAGGGATTCCCTTCTCAAATCAGTATGTCCACTTTAACATAGACATATGGCATGTCTTTAAATCTGATTAAGGTCGCTTCAGTACTGGTTTTGTGTTTTGCAAATTTATAACGTGATCACATATTCCTCAGTTTGCTGTGAAAGTGTGTGTCTACTTATGTCTTGTAAGTGTTGCTACTTGTTTTGCTTTAGGTACCTACAGAAGAGCAAGCGAGGTCTGACAGTCTTAGGGAAGCGTGGGAGACTCTCTTGATGGAAGCAGCAGAAGTCCGTCGCCACCTAGATTGTAAAGGAGGTGTAAAAGAAGCCTTCACAAAGGTAATATTTGTAATTAGCATTGAAAACAATTAGAAATGAAAACTATTTAATGGAATTATTTAAACTCTGCTCTTTTTAGGTGACACAGCAACAAGTTGAGGACTATAGCAAAGAGACAGAAGATTTTTTCCAGAAACTCTTGACTGAGGGGCCTGGTGTTGTTGGGGATGATCTTGATAAAGGTAAATGGATTAATGTGTGAGAAGTGATGTTTTGAAAATATTAGTCTTCGGACAGTTCAAATTTTATATAAAACAAGAAAATTATGCTTTCCTTATTAACATAAAAACTCATCAGCCGGGAATGTGAACCTTTTTAGTACTGGAACATCTACAGACTATCTGCAAATTCTGTCTTATTTATTTGCCATGAACCCTGTGATGATTTATCTGGAAAAATTCCTCTCCTTTCCCAGGACTAGAACTCATGGCTATGTTTGAAAAAGAATTAGAGCGACTGGAAAAAAGGCGGCAGGAACTGGGCAGTGCTGAGAAACTTTTGGGCTTGCCAACAACAGTGTACCCAGAGTTAATAAAAGCACAGGAAGATGCAAAAGCTCTGAAGCAGGTCTATGATATTTATGCACAACTAAAAGTGAGTGTCAACTCTGAGTATGCAGGGAGACACACGTGTTCATGCACAGACACGCAGCAAAGGTGGGGGACAGAAGAAGAGGCTGCATTGCCCCCTGGTTACTGTCAGCTCTGAAGCCTTTGCATGCAATAAGCTATGCCCTGTGAAATGATTTTAATAATATTAGTGCAGCACTGTCAGTATGTCCATGGTGGACCAAACAAATCCACTCATCAGATGGGAACAGACTTCTCCCAGCCTCTAGTAACTGTTGGATGGCATTTTACTGCACATGGTTCCTGATCAGTTCAGTGAAACTGCTTTTAGATATAGGATGTGTACAGGTGACAGTGGGTATCTCAGGCTTTAACTATTTTTAAGAAGTTTTATTTTTCCAAGATTCAAATGCCCTATAAAGTGTGTTCCTGTTCTCCATATTCCTTTTTTACTTATTTCTTATACAACTGACTGTGTTTGGCTACGAGTCTGTCTTGAACATAGACTCGACTCTCCCTACGTTTGTAAAATGTTAATACAACTGCATTTTGGGGATTAAAACTAAAAGAAATATGATTTTTTTTTTTTCCTTCTTAATGTCCTTGTTTCCAGGCAGCTAAAGAGGAATGGTCTCAGACACTCTGGATAAACCTCAATGTCAGGGTTCTTCAGGAGGGAACCGAAGGATTTCAGAAAGTCCTTCGGAAGCTGCCCAGAAAAGTGCGCGGACAGCCAATAGCTGTCCAGCTGGATAAAAAACTGAAGGCATTTCTAAACTCCATTCCTTTGTTGCTTGATTTGAAAAATAAAGCTTTAAGAGAAAGGTTTGTTTTGATTTATTTACATCACTATACATAGAAGTATTTGATGTTAGAACTTTCAGTTTTCATTACTGGGGTCATACCACGTCCTGAAGCTTGGAACTTTATTTCTGGCTAATGAGCTTGTGTAATAGCATGAAAGTTGCTGCCATGACTGGGATACTTTATATATTCAAACTAGTAGTTCTTGTTTAAACAGTAGAATGCTGAGCATGAGTTTATTATATGTTACAGTTGTTTTTGTTTTTTACTGTATCATGGTGTTAAACTGATGTGTCAATTTAAAACAGGCATTGGGAAGACCTTATGGAGAAAACAGGAACAAGGTTTGAAATGAAAACAGAAACATTCACTTTGGAAAATATGTTTGCCATGGAACTTCACAAACACAAGGAGGTTATTAGTGATATAGTTGGAACTGCTGTTAAAGAACTTGCCATTGAGAAGGTAATGTATCGAATTATAGAATCATAGTAAAACTATAAAGACAAGGATGACAATATGACAGTTTTATTTAAGATTTTTAAATTGGCATGACTGTAAGTTTGGCCATCTTCAGGGAGGTGCCATGAGCTACATGAGCTAAGATCTATAGCTCTGTTAATGAGCTCCTATTGGTACAGGATCCTTGCAGAACTGGGTTTGGCAGCAGCATATTGGATTTCTATGATTGCAGTAAGAAAGTTTGTCCTATGAAAATGGATCTGAAGAAGGATCTATTTTCTTGCTATCGTGCTTTGAAATAGACCCTTCCTTATAAACCAGAATTAGAAAATCTGTGCAAAAATTTTGCTGGATTAGCTGTTTCATTTTTTTGTTAAAATTATAGTTCTCCAGTTTTTGAAGACTGAAATATGGATCTTTTTATGTTCACATGCAGGGAATTAAGGAAATAATAGAAACATGGGAAAATATGAAATTCCCTGTAGAAGTATACACCAAAGGCACTGAGGCACGAGGCTATATTCTGGGATCTGTAGAGGAAATTTTAGAGATTCTTGATGACAACAATGTCAATCTTCAGAGTTTTTTGGGCAGCCGATTTGTGGGTCCTTTTCTTTCATCCGCTCAGAAATGGGAAAAAACTTTGTCGTTGATCAGTGAAGTAAGCGAGGTAGGAGGAAAGTGCTGGACTAAATAATTAATGTTTATCATTTATAATCCAAATTTTCCATTGTACTTCTGTTTCCTCTTACCATAATGTTTGATTCTTAGATGTGGATATCAGTTCAGAGAAAGTGGATGTACCTGGAGAGCATTTTTGTTGGTGGAGATATCAGATCACAGCTTCCGGAGGAAGTCAAAGTATTTGACCGTGTAGACAAGATGTTTAGACAGGCAAGTAACTGACTTGTGATCACCATAATTATTTAGTGCATTTTGCTTCCAGTTCCACAGTTACTTATAGTCTTCTCTGACATGTAATACTGAAAATGATGTGCTATAATTCATTGAATGTGAGATTGGGGAACCCAGAAATTTTGTGTTTTACTTTACATCTGTCATAACCAGAAGAATTCTCCTGATTTAGCTAAGATGGGCAGAGGTGAGATTCTTGGCTGGAAGCATGGGGTAGGCAGAATCCCATTTTCATTTCATTGTTGACAACTTTTTACTTTTACCTTGATAAGAAGAAGCTTAGATGTGTTCCTATTGATTGAGGACCTATGTACGTGCTAAAAAGGCTTTTCTGCTTCATGCCCCTGTTCCCGTACTGAACACATTTTCCTGGTATGAATATAGCTTACTTTTCTGTTCCCCATGTGCAAAGTTGAGAGAGATTTTGATTTTGAAATAAGATTGATCACTTCTTGGAGTACCATTGTGTACAGGAGCAAAGTCAGGTATGTGCTTAAGCTGGCCTGACTGGGGATACAGGCTTGTCTGGCTTACACTTGCTTTTGCAACTGTGTCTCCAAAACTACCTTCACGTTTTCATACAGCATTGCAGCACCACAAAACCATTTCAAAACCATTTCAAAACCTTTGATTCACTTCCACAAGGACCTGTACTACTTGTGCTGTTTGCATGCTTTGTCATTAATTAAATATAATTTAATATAACCTATTGCTGTTCAACATTTTCTAAACTTCCCTTTCTCCCTGTATAGATAATGGATGAAACTGTAAAAGACCCGACAATAAAAAAATGCTGTGAAACCCCAAATCGTCTGTCAGACTTCCATCATATAAACAATGTGCTGGAGAAATGCCAGAAAAGCTTGAATGATTATTTGGATTCTAAGCGAAATGCTTTCCCAAGATTTTTCTTTATATCTGATGATGAGTTACTCAGTATTCTTGGCAGCAGCAGTGCACTCTGTGTCCAGGAACACATGATAAAGGTACAGTGTCTGGCTTTCCACAGTGCCTTGTGCTTTTAGGTGCTTTAAAAAGTTTAACAGACTGTGCTGTGCATGCTTATAAGGATGCACAAATGTTTTTTGCATATGAAGAGAATCCTGGCAGCATCTTGAAGAAGCATCTGAATAACCAGATCAAATCTGATGCACAGTCTCTGCTGCCTCTCACACTGGTTGGTAGCAGTTATGGTAGAGGAACATTCAAGATACACCAGAATGATTTATCATTAAAGAACTTTCCTCATGGATTGTAGCTCCTCCTAGCCCTTATTTTCTAGGGAAAAAAAATCGATGCCATGTGGGCCTGATTATTTGCTTGATATTCTGCAGTTCTGCTGCTGGGCTATATATCAGCATTTGTATTTGATTACTTAGGAGTCAGATCCATTTCTCTGGAGGAGTGCCAGGGCTGCATACACTTACATCCTGGAGGCTTTGTTTCTAAAATGCCGCTGAATTTCTTTGTTGGTGCGTTTCAGATGTTTGATAATGTAGCCTCGCTGAGGTTCAAGGACGGTGACAATGATGAGAAGATTGCCACAGCCATGATCTCAGCTGAAGGGGAGGTGATGGAGTTCCGGAAGGATGTTCCTGCTGTGGGCAGAGTGGAGAATTGGATGACAGTAGTGCTGGAGGAAATGAGACGGACCAACAGACGCCTCACCAAAGAAGCCATTTTTCGATATTGTGAAGACAGAAGCAGGTGAAACAATCAGTGTCAAGGATAACACAAGTAACCTGATATGTTAGTGATATAGAGAAGTTAAGGCATAATTTTACAATTCCTACACAGTTTAATCTGTATTTCTCTATGTAGAGGAACATGAATACAGTCCCATGTACTATTTTAACCAACCATGAAGAATGCATAATCTCTCATATCTATTTTCCTAAACCTTGAGTTTTATTTTTGGTGTTGTGTGTTCAGTAGGTTTTTCTCAGAATGAATACCAGTTGGCAATTTTATACCTGGAACAAGCAGCTTTTCCATCAGAATATTTCCTAGGCTTTTAAAATCCCACTGCATACTTTGGTAGAATTCTGTGTATCTCTGAAAAATTTGGCTTGTTTTGTAGCTGTTGCAGGAACAGGAGGAACTTCTTTTTTGTTGTTGTGCTTTTTTTTTTCTTTCCTGATCAGTTACTTAAAATAAACAGTAACTCAGGCTCCCTCACTATATGTGTTTTCTGTAGAGTTGACTGGATGTTGCTCTTCCAAGGCATGATGGTGCTTGCTGCTAATCAAGTGTGGTGGACTTGGGAGGTAGAGGATGTCTTTCGGAAAGTGAAAATGGGAGAAAAGCAGGCAATGAAATTTTATGCTAAAAAAATGCACAGGCAAATCGATGACCTGGTTACCCGCATTACAATGCCCTTGAGCAAAAACGACAGGAAGAAATACAACACGGTTCTCATCATCGACGTGCACGCCAGAGACATCATCGATGTGTTTGTCAGAGACAGGTAAACACCACCTCCTGCTCCTGAGCAAACACCAAATCTAGAAGCTGCACTGCCATCCTTTATACTGGTTTCCTGAGCTGCTCACTGGCCAGCTGTAGCTCTTGGACCAGCATATAATGAAGGCTTGGTGGGTTTCAATCTCAGGCTTGCAGCGTGGTCTGAGGCATGGAAGGAAGAGCGGACTCCTGGCGTGGTTTTAAGAGGTTTTATTCCAGGGAAAATCCCGAGCCAGAGTGATTTTTGGACCTCGGTTCTCCCCCTAAGTACTTGGGGCGTACCCTGAGCAGAGAACTTCGGACCAATGGGGGGAAAGGAAGGGGGTCTCTCAAGACAGAGGTGCTTAACACAACAATGGGAAAAGTGGGTGCTTGAGCACCTGGTCAAATGGGAGAACATTTTCTTTTAGGTCTTTCAGGGTGATTGACAATGTTTTCCTCAGGGTGATACCAGGTCAGGGTATTGGGGATGGGGGGTTGAAAGGGATATACCAAAACAACAAATAAACAAGAAACATATACGATTTTGAAAAACCCTAATTATGCACAGCAACAATCCTTTTGGCTGACGTGAGCTCTGTCGTGCAGCATCCTGCAGGCTCAGGAGTTCGAGTGGGAGAGCCAGCTGCGGTTTTACTGGGAGCGCGAGCCGGACGAGCTGATGGTGCGGCAGTGCACCGGCGCCTTCTCCTATGGCTATGAGTACATGGGGCTCAACGGGCGCCTCGTCATCACCCCGCTCACCGACCGCATCTACCTCACCCTCACACAGGTGCGCCCTCAAGGACCTTGCACTAAGTTGTTTACTTTAACAGTCACATCCTTGTTTTATGGCCTCTTCCTGCTGTCTCCCGGTGTGAGCGCTAAGGTGTTTGAATTCGGTTGTGATATCCTTCTCACCTCATGTCCTCAAAGACAATGTAGAAGGCATTCAAGATAAATTTAAAGGTTTTCGTAGCCAAGGGTTCATTTGTGGGTTTGTTATCAACCTAACATAAATCTAATCCAAGCTTTGCTTTGCTTTTTGGTTTGTCTTCCAAGGCTCTGTCGATGTTTTTGGGAGGAGCACCAGCAGGGCCAGCAGGTACTGGGAAGACAGAAACAACCAAGGATCTGGCCAAAGCGCTGGGCTTGCTGTGTGTAGTGACAAACTGTGGAGAAGGCATGGACTTCAAAGTAAGAGCTAAAGATCTGTATTCTCTGCTAAAATGCCAGTTTCTACTCTTATCAGTGTGCAGGATAAGGACATACTCTGAACTTCTACATAAGTATCTCCCTTAGAGATACCATGCTGTTTGATAATTAAATTTAGTAAAAAATGTTGATTTTGAATAAATTCCTGAAGGAATTTCAGGCCCTTTCAAGTAGGGGAGCAATGAGTGTATGCTCACATACAGTCATTAAACACATGTGTATGTGTGTGTTTAAGTTTATATGGGCAATCTGCACTTGGCAAGTAATTATTGCAAGACCTTATGACTGATAAACATCCAAAGGTTTATCCACCATTAAGAATTTTAGTGTGCTCCAAAGTTTTTTGACGCTGAATGTTTTATATAGTCACTGCTGAGAAGTTTTCCTTGTTGTTCCTTTTAGGCAATGGGTAAAATTTTCTCAGGCCTTGCCCAGTGTGGGGCATGGGGATGCTTTGATGAATTCAATCGCATCGATGCTTCTGTGCTTTCAGTCATTTCTTCCCAGATTCAGACGATCCGAAACGCTTTAATGAATGGGTGGAAAAGATTTCAGGTAAACATTAAAAAAGAAGAGTAATTGTGAAAGCTCCTCTTGGTTTTCAGGCCAAGATACAGGGTTAGATCCCATCATTAGACCAAAGGGCTGCTGCTTCTGTAATTCAGTTTGTGCTGAACATTTTAAACTCCTGAGTATGTACTTTTGGTTTGAAAGATGTTAAATCCTTGCTGATTGCCTAATCCTTTGCTAGGTTCTTCCTTTGTGAAGTGAGATAAAAGTGATCTTAATAGGATAATAGCAAGTTAATGGGGTAAGAGTCTAGGAATAATGAGGAACAGCAGTAATTTAACTTTATGTGGATTGTGAGGCTTATTTACTGAGGCTTTATATACTGATGCTTATTGGAATTCAAAAACCTCAGACAGAAAATTTGAGGCTTGTGGAATATCTTAAAGAAGGTACATTCATCCCACTGTTTGTATCAGGATGACAGTCTAAAGCTGAATATTTTAGCACTTTGTCCTAAGTGGGTGCCCCTGTATTACTGGTTTGCTCTTTGAGCAAATAGTATTATTTTTTTTTTAAGTTTCTAATTCACATTATTCTAATGTTTTCTTATGCCTTTAGTTTGAAGGACAGGAGATTGCCCTTGACAGCCGTATTGGCATTTTTATTACAATGAATCCTGGGTATGCTGGCCGGACTGAGCTCCCTGAGTCTGTAAAAGCTCTCTTCAGGCCTGTGGTTGTTATTGTACCAGATCTTCAGCAGATCTGTGAAATAATGCTGTTTTCTGAAGGATTCCTTACAGCAAAGGTAAGAAAATTCTGTTGTTACCCATACCCACCTACCCACCCATGTTTGCATGGCCAGTAACAATGTCCACATTTGTGATCATTTAAATTAAATCTCAAACAGGTCCTTGCCAAAAAGATGACAGTGCTGTACAAGCTGGCAAGGGAACAGCTTTCTAAACAGCATCACTATGATTTTGGACTGCGGGCCCTTAAGTCAGTGTTGGTAATGGCTGGAGAATTGAAAAGAGGATCAGCAGACCTCAGTGAGGTAGATTTGCTGCTTAGTTACCCTGGGCGTATAATCTTTTTCATTAGAAAGAGGATGTGCTTCCCCATCTGATGTAGTTTGTTTGGTTTGGAAATAGGAACACTGGTGTTATTTGTCTTATTATTTCACTTCATTCTTACTGAGTTGTATTGTGCTCTCTGCCATTATAACTGCAGTCAAAGTAGGGAAATCTATGAAAAATGAGATATTTTCCTGCTTGTTAAGTCCAGTATGCAAATAGCCAGATGAATATCTCTGGATGACTAGCAAAAACTGGTTTTTGAACAGTGCTCCAGCTCAGGGAAGCTGTGGTGTGGGCCACTGCAGCCATCTGGCATTTGATTAACATGGCAGAAAAGGCAGTGTGTTATTCTTAGTTATTGATTTTCTTAATCCATATAAAATAACCTCTGTTGTTTCCACTAGAAACTGATGACAAAAAAACATTCTAAAAGCTGTACCGAAATAACTGAGCAATAGTTTTTAAAGATTTAAAGTTTGGAAGTACCTCATTTTAGCTGCTTAGTTAACTATTTGGTAAAGATTGATTTTGCTATGTTTTGTCTAGGAAGTTGTACTAATGAGAGCTCTGAGAGATATGAATCTTCCTAAATTTGTGTTTGAAGATGTTCCTCTCTTCCTTGGCCTAATCTCAGACCTGTTTCCTGGCCTGGATTGCCCTCGAGTCCGCTACCCTGACTTTAATGATGCTGTGGAACAAGTGCTGGAACAACGAGGTTATATTGTTCTACCAGACCAGGTATAAAAAATGTTAATTGCTTGTTTTAAACATGAGGCTGCAGGTGTGTTGTTGCTCCCTGGAGTGGCTCCAGGAAAACTTATGTGATATAGACCAGCTGCTAACCTTGTCCAAAGATTTATGACAGTAGTCTACTGAATCCATGTTTATTTTTCAGGTGGATAAAGTAGTTCAGATGTATGAGACAATGTTAACTCGTCACACCACAATGGTGGTTGGACCTACTGGAGGTGGCAAGACAGTTGTTATTAAAACCTTGTGCCGTGCCCAAAACAAGTGAGTGTAGAATGTAAACCAGGGTGTAAAATGGCACAGTCTGTATTACTCAGCCCTGTCCAGTCATGACAGGATCAACAGCTGGCCAGAGTATTTGCTTGGGTTAACCTGAGATGATAGTGTGACATTTTATTATTGCTTTTCTTGCTGTGTCTTTAGGCTGGGATTATTGACAAAGCTTTACACACTGAACCCTAAAGCTATGAGTGTGATTGAGCTGTATGGGATCCTTGACCCTGTCACACGAGACTGGACAGATGGAGTCCTGTCAAACATTTTTCGGGATATCAACAGACCCACTGACAAGAAAGAGAGAAGGTAAGCAGCTAGAAATCATTGTGGTGGTTTTGAGATCCTGGAGTTTACATCAATTAAAAAAATACACAGCGCTATTTAGAAAAACAAATGCTAAATAAATAGGAAGTGTCTAGGGGTCTTTCTGTCTCCTGTGAGTTTCTAGTCTCAGTGAAACTATGCAATTATAAAAAATGCATGGCAGACTTCAAAATATCTGGACTGACAATGACACCATTGATGACACTTCTGAATTCAGAAATATGTTAGCAAAATCAGACATCAGTCAGTGCCCCATGGCTCTTGTACACAGGTACATTCTCTTTGATGGAGATGTGGATGCCCTGTGGGTTGAAAACATGAATTCTGTCATGGATGACAACAAGTTATTGACCCTGGCAAACGGGGAGCGGATTAGGCTTCAGGCATACTGTGCTTTGTTGTTTGAGGTAAGAAGTGACTGTACTGTAATTCACAGGAAGGGTTAGATACAGATGGGGCTTGAAAGCCTGAAAAGCAGTTACTGTGTATCAATATTTTGTGTGATTATTTTATAGGTTGGGGACTTACAGTATGCATCTCCTGCCACAGTATCCCGCTGTGGAATGGTCTTTGTAGATCCTAAAAATCTGAGATATGAGCCCTACTGGCAGAAGTGGGTCAAAGAAAGAGAAAATGAGGTGGGAATTTCTCCACTTGTTCAGAGAGTATCTGTATTTGACACTGAACTGTAGATGGTCTTTGGTAGAAGCGATTCCTTTAATAACAATCATATCTGGTCAGCCAGGTGTTGATGGGAAGCTCTGCTGTCAAAATTTTTCTTTCCAGCTGAATTATTGTCTTTTTTGTGTTCCTTAGATGGAGAAAATAGAATTGGATCGTCTCTTTCAAAAGTATGTGCCCTACCTTATTGATATGATTGTGGAGGGAATTGTGGATGGCAAACAGGAACGAAGGCTGAAGACCATTGTTCCTCAAACAGATTTAAATATGGTAAGAAACAGAGAATAAAGATTGAACATGTTAAAACGAAAAAGAAAACTGAATTATGGAGAAAGTAAAACCTTCCCAAAGAAAGCACAGGAAGAGAGTCTGTGCGGAAATGTCATTTTGCTGCTGATGGACAAGCACAAAGAGACTCCAAACCATTTAGCACTTAACAATGCTCTTCTACTGAACTTAATACACATAGCAGTAGATCCACCTGTAAGAACGAAAGACCAGCAGTCAGCTGAAAACATATTAAGAGTTTTCATGCATTTAATGGCTATTTTATTTACAGATTTGTCCTTTTTCCAACAGATTGTGCAGTTGACTGTGATGCTGAAAGTCCTACTGGTACAGCCTGAAACTCCTGATGTTCTGGAGTGTTTTTTCTTGGAAGCTTTGTATTGCTCCTTAGGTGCTTCTCTTCTTGATGCTGGGAGAATTAAATTTGATGAACACATTAAACGTATTTCCTGCATGACTATTATTCAGGATGAGAATGTCCTGGCTAAGCCAGGGGAGCTGCCAGGTAGGATCTTGTCATAATTTAGTCTGAATCCCATTCATTGTAATAGAAAAGGGATAGTTTTCATGAAGGTACTAGGGGAAAGGAAATTTGGTTGATGCCTTACTGCGTTAAATGACTTGTAAATAGAATAAAATGTTGCCCAGCTTGGTCTATAATCTTACTTTTCATGTTCATCTCAATCAGATTGTTTTCTTAGGAAATATTTCAGTGTCCAAAAAAACTTGCAGTTGCTTAATGGTTTGCAGGTCAGCTGCCAACTTTGTATGACTTCCATTTTGATGGATCTCAAAAAAAGTGGGTACCTTGGATGCAACTTGTTCCTGAATATATCCATGATCCTGAAGTGAAATTTCTTGACATTCTAGGTGGGTATAAGCTAAAATACACTGATGGTGTTTTAATTCATAATGTGTCACCACTGAGTGCATGGCACATAACATGAGACATCCTTTTTCTGTACTGATGGTCATCTACTCAGGTTCAGTTTCTTGTGATGGCACGAATCAGTTTCTTTAAAGTTCTTTTCATAGTAGTTTAGCAGTCATAAAGTTGATGTTTACAGCATGGTGTAATCAAAAAGTGAGGAAAGGATGAAAGCATGATTCAGTTAATGAGGCTTATTTAGGAGCTAATAATGCCTTTTAAAAGCTGGAATAGCAGAAGATTCACAGTTTGATCTACCAGAAATTCTAGGAAAACATCAGCTAGTGGTTCATGTATTCAGTAGATAAAAATTACATTCTTAGTGCTGTTATTGGTTGTTACTTCAAGCATTGCCTAATGATGCTTTTCATAGTTAAAGACAATTTAGGCACATTTATTTACAGTGATACTCCAAGCACAGGTTAACTTCATTGACATGAGAAATAAATTTATGATCTCTGAAGTTGCTCCAAATGCAGGCGATTCCCATAGAAAAAGAATCATCTCTGTAGAGTTCTGGGAAAATGCTTATGATCAAAATAAATCCTGATTATATCCTTGAAATAGGGATTAAATGAAGCTTAACCAAACCATGACCCTCCTATATCAAAAATAACTTCTTTTTTAGTATACATATATAGAAGAAAAGATCCTAATGACAAAGACTGAAAAGAAATGGTTAAGCAATTAAATTTTTCTTTCAGCATTGTTAGTGAATGGATAATTCAGATTATATCTTTGTGCAACTACATGTTAATACCTTGAAATTGTGTTCCAGCATTATTCTATAAATATAAATCCCCCAGCTGTAGTGCATTTTCATTTAGCCAGTGACTGTGTTGCTGCTCTTTTTCAGTGCCCACAGTGGATACCACACGCACGGCTTGGTTACTGGAACAGATGGTAAAAGTGAAACGCCCAGTTGTTCTTGTAGGTGAATCGGGTACATCTAAGACAGCAACCACACAGAACTTCCTAAGCAATCTGGACAAAGACCTTAATGTATGTGCGAGGCATTTTGCCCTCTTTGTAAAGCTGCATTTTCATTCTTTGCCCTGGTGTTAAATTTGCAGTGTGAAGCCTGGGTCTCTGGGTTGCAACATTGACTTGGGTAATGTGACTGCAAACTCCAGACCCAAAGTGTGTGACTGATTTGAAAATTCTTCAAGATCAAAGATGTTTTGTCCTCTTTTACCTTTTACAGACTCAATTATATGAAGTAAAAATGTATTATCAAAGTGCAAAGGATAGGGTTACTTTTCTTTGTCATCTGTAATTCAAGTGAATAATGGACCTGAGCAGCATTTCCTGTATGTCTGACAGCCAATATAAAAAATATTTTTGAATGCTTTAGTAAAAAACCCCAACAAAACAGGTTAGAATCCATTCCTGTCATCTCCTCCTGTTTGCAGATGGTGCTGGTAATTAACTTCTCTTCCCGTACAACATCCCTGGACATTCAGAGAAACCTGGAGACAAACGTAGAAAAACGAACTAAAGACACTTTTGGCCCTCCCATGGGGAAACGTCTCCTTGTGTTCATGGATGATATGAATATGCCAAGGGTAAGCTGGAAATAGTTTTTCAAAGTAGTATAGAAACGTTTGGGGTGGCACTGATATGGTCCCTGCATGCACAAATCCAGTGTGCATTTAGTTTTTCTCAGAGAAGAGGCACTTTTCCCATAGGAGACATTGGGATGAGTGTTGCCAATCAGTACCAGAACTTTACAAAGTGTCCCTTAGTCCCTGTAATGTTCTCCTGAGTACAGAACTCAATATTCCCACATTTAAAGCAGTAATTGGTGAGCTGATGTACTGTGCTTTGCTGTCACCTGGCTCTTGTGTATCCTGCAGGTCGATGAGTATGGCACACAGCAACCCATTGCCCTGCTGAAGCTGCTGCTAGAGAAAGGTTTCATGTACGACCGTGGGAAAGAGATGAACATTAAATTTCTTCGAGACCTGGGTTTTGTTGCTGCCATGGGCAAAGCTGGAGGAGGTCGGAATGAAGTTGACCCTCGATTCATCTCACTCTTCAGTGTTTTTAACATCCCTTTTCCTTCTGAGCAATCACTGAATTTGATCTACTTCTCCATCCTGAAAGGCCACACTGCGGTAATTTCACTGTTTTTAAAGGATTGTTCAACAAGTGTATTCTTTTTAAACAGACATTTATTTCTATGTTGTTGCAAGACCTGAAATCTTTGTTACCATTTTTTTTCTATACCTAGAACCTTGCACAAACATTTCTTTTCCTCTTCTCTATCTCATCAAGTTTTACATTGTTTAGATAAGTTCTTGTGTAATATGTAAACATTCAAGCCAGCAGATAATTTATAAACCTGGGGCTTTTCATGGCTTGAAATGTGTGAATGATTTGGTTACAGTTCCTTTAAGTAAATACACGAGGATCAGAAAACTCTTTCCTGAATGAGTGTGAAAAATGTAATAAAATGCAACAAACTGCATTACTGGCAAAGTACCTGCAACATTAGATAAGAAAAGAGCAGTTTAATTTTTCTCCTGGAGAAGTCTTGTGGGAATTCCAGTCACTGAGTTTGATATCTTGAGCACACAGCAGATACCAGAGTGAAGATGGAGTCTGCCCTAAACATTTAACTGCAAAATCTTCATACTACAGAGAATTTTTGAACCAAACAGGTTTAAAAGCTGGAAAGCAGATTATGTTTAATAGCATTGAATTCCATCTGGGCCGTCTCATGAAAATACCTCTTCTTTCTCATGTTTGCAGACCTTTAATCAGCCTATATCAGCCATCTCTGACAAGATTACTCTATGTACTTTGGAACTTTATAAAAAGATCGTTACTGACCTGCCCCCTACTCCTTCCAAATTCCACTACATTTTTAACCTGCGGGATCTTTCCAGAGTCTATAATGGACTTGTTCTTACAGAACCAGAAAGGTAAGAATAGAAAAATTGTCATTAGTGGCCCCACACCTATTTTTTTTTTGGTGAATCTGAATGAAATTGAGGTAATTTGGTACAGGAAATCAGTCACATTTGGTCACTTTTCATTAAACCACAGTGAGAAATAGAACATCCTAAATTGTGATCTTACTCTCGATGCCAAACACTGGTGTATTAGTCTCAAATAAGATACCAGAGGTAAATGCAAGCAAATTAGTTATTATGAAAAGAACCAAATCATAAAGAATAAAAAGGTCAATCCAGAATTTAGTCCTTGTTATTAACCATATGGCCTTAGGAATCATGTCAGCTCATTTGGTGCAGTCTGACATTTTGATGTTATTTCAGATTTCGCACAGTGACCCAGATGGTGAGAGTATGGAGGAATGAGTGCCTGAGGGTTTTCCATGACAGGCTGATTAATGAAGCAGACAAAGAATTGGTGAGTAATTTCTTTCAGTTTTTTAGTAGTCATTGACTATTATTATGGCAATTAATTTGCAACAGCAACACTACCAAGTGTTGGACTCAGGTCTTGCTGTCTGACTGCAGATTTCTCTAAGCAATATGTTGCTAATTAATTTCAAATATGGCCCATGGAAGATTTTTTCCTAAAATAATGTGATGATGGCAGACTAAGAAAGTAGATCTGCTGAAGGAATGGAAAGTATCACTTGGTTTGCCTGTCCAGGAAAATTGATTGGCAGAAGTACAGGTGACAGAGTGTGAGAGAAGTACAGGAGAAAACTCAGGAAATCACTTCAAGTCAATATTTTCCTTCAGGAAGAATTGTACCAGAATGTGGCTGTACAGTCAAGTAGTAAAAAGGATAAAAGCCAAGTTCTTACTACAGTGAATTCAGTTCTGGCTGTTATGCAAATTGGAAAAGGCTTCAAATTCTATCTTAAAACACAAAAGAGAACAATGCCAATTTTAAACCCTGAGATTTAGGAGAGAAATAGAGGTAAAGTCTACTCATCCAGAAGTAACTTGCTTTGCTTGCTTTGGAAGTTGCTTAGATGAAAAGAGGTAGGCCAAGAAGGCTTCAGATTTTTCTAGTTAAAACTTTCTCCTCTAACATACAAGGATACATCTCCAGCTCAATTTTCACAATAAAGAATATTAATGCAGACTTTGAAACTGTGAGAAACCTTCTGGTGAGACATCTATGCATGCTGAAGTGGGAAGTTTATTAATATACCGTTTACACCAATATATGAGAAGGTGTGTTATTTAACAGGCTTCTGCTTTTTTGTTTTGATGTTCTACAGTCGATTGGCTTGAACCATTCTTGAACTGTCATTTTAGATCATACATAGAACACAGAAGGGGGCTGTAATCCTTGGATCTTCTAGTGACATAAGTATCACCTTGAAATAAATCAGTATTTGAGCAAGAATCTGCATTATCACCTTTCTAAGTATTACTGGATGCACAATCAAATGCTTTGTTGTGTGTTGCCTGACTCATTTCATATCCTCGAAGGTACAAGGCCATATAAAAACCTTGGTTGAAGAGCATTTTCCAGACGAGTTGGAGCACGTCATGAGGGATCCAGTTCTTTTTGGAGATTTCAGAACAGCACTGAATGAGGCAGAACCTCGTGTTTATGAAGATATCCAAGACTATGATGTAGCAAAAGCTCTCTTTAAGGTAGAGTGCATCAGCTGGGAACTGTGCCTGAGGAACGGGCAGGAGCCTGCCTCAAACTGCAGGAAATCTGTTCTCATAGAACTTTATGTGCTTCGATGCCCATTTGGGATTTGCAGGGATGAAAAATGAGGATCAGCTACAGAGTCAGCAGCGTTTTCCAATAGTTCATTTTCCCTGAGGAATGGGAAAGGAATAATGCTGCTGAACGGGCTATTTTCTTAATGCTATTAGTTGTTTCACTGGTCTCCTAATAACATTCTGTTCACTTTTCTCTGAAGGAGATTCTGGATGACTACAACGAGTATCATATTAAAATGAATCTGGTTCTTTTTGATGATGCTCTGGAGCATTTAATCCGTGTCCATCGCATCATCCGGATGGACCGCGGGCACGCCCTGCTCATCGGAGTGGGGGGCTCAGGAAAGCAGTCCCTGACAAAACTGGCTGCTCATACAGCTGGATGTCAGGTTAGTCACCCTGTGTCTTGGCTGTGAAAAAAGACGAGGAAAGTAAAACTGTGATTGGGATTAAACTGGGGGTGGGGGTGAGTCAGTCAGCCAAGACCAGATGAGGCTGGCAGCTCTTCCCTGCGGAGAAAAACCCGGTGTGAGGTGATTGCCTGGAGGTCCAAGATGATGACTGTGTGTGGTCTGGGTAGTAAGCTGTCAGTGCCTGAATCTGGGCTTTGGCACTGGGGAAGGAAAGCAAGGATGGGTTTGGTGATGAACAGCTAATTGTCCCTAATTACTGCTGTTGATACTTTCATGTGTTACAGCAGCACTCCAGTGCTGCTTGTTGTGATTGATACTGTATTGTTTCAGAGAGGAAATGTTTCTCTCAGAGGCACTTTACTTAAAAAGGCTTGAAAGGAAAAAACAAAAAAGGAGGCTGAACACAAAGCAATTTTGAAAATGCAAGCCTGCAGGGTTCTACAAATGCACAATTTTATTGATATTTAAACATTTACTGATGACTGGGGCCAAACCAACCCCCTTGATTCAGTCTAACTGAAATTCAGAGTTGCCATCATGTCTTGGGTCCATCTGTGTTTTCTCAGTGTATGTTTTCATCCTTAGGTATTTGAGATCATCTTGAGTCGAGGATATGGAGAAAATAATTTCCGAGATGATTTGAAAAGTTTGTACGAGAAGCTGGGTATTGAGGACAGGTCAATAGTCTTCTTGTTTACTGATGGCCACGTGGCAGAAGAGAGTTTCCTGGAACTCATCAACAACATGTTGACTTCAGGTGCCACTGGCAGCCTCTCTGCTTGTGACTCATAATCTCAACTGTACCCTTGATACAGCTATTACTGGTTCACCCTGTGTCCTCTGCTGCTTAAGTTAGTTGCACCTTTCAGTACTACCTGAAATGATCTTGGCCTTAATAATGGCTTTCTGGAATCTTCTCACAGTTATTTATATGTCTGGAGGGGTTACACGGTTCATTCATGCTGGTGATGATGCTGCAGGAGTCTCAGTTTTCTTCCAAGACTGAGGGAAACTTCAGCTGAATTTGGCCACAAACCCACTTGTCCAATTGGCTTTTGAATAGCATTCACCTGAAATGCAGCAACTGTTCATATGTATATTTATGTATATATGTCCTGAAATGTAGTTTGGTATCTTCTAGAGAGTGAAGCAGCTGGAAATGAGCAGCAGCTGGCACTGTGTGACCACTCTCTCAGTAGAAGTTCCTCCATGGTCTGATATGAGAACAGATGAGATTTTATCCCTTTCCTTGTTCTAGTTTTCCCTGTCCCTGGTCTTTCATTCAGTTACTTATCCAGTATTTGCCACAAGATTGAGAGAACAAAAATGTGAACTGATGGTTCATAGACATTAATGAAGATTTTCTTTGCAGAGTTAAAAGTACTTTATGTTCCTGTGACATTTTGTGTATGTTGCTGAAACCCAAACAAAAATGCATTAATTATTCCTCTAAATCTGAAGTATGACCTATTTTCCATGAGGGTTATGGGGAGGAGGAGAAGCATAGAGAGATGAATTGGTTCATTCAAAACTACTCAGAATTTTTGCAGAACTAGGTTTAAAATTGGTTTCTCATCTGCCCTATCCCCAGCCATATGGTTTCCTCTTACTGGTTGTTCTCACTAGCATTCCTCTGTCCTTATGTTACAGGAATGGTGCCAGCCCTTTATGCAGATGATGAAAAAGAATCCATACTAACTCAGATTGGAGAAGAAGCTGCTAGGGCTGGTGTGGGCACAGCTAAAGAGAGTATCTGGCAGTATTTCATAAGCAAATGTGCAAGCAACCTTCACATTGTCCTGGGAATGTCCCCAGTTGGGGAGGACCTGAGAACATGGTGCAGAAATTTCCCAGGTATCAGTTGTACACACTGCTTAGTCCTTTCCCTGTGAAATACAGATTTACAGACAAGAGAAAAATCTCCAGTGGGCACTGAGAGATATCAGGCAGCTAAAACTAAGCAGAGCAGGTTTCATGATTAATGATTTGCATGGCATGATTTTTTTCCAGTTAATTACCACATATCAGTGAACAATATTGATTAGCATTTATCAGATCAGTTCATTTTCCAGCTGAACAGCTAGAAATCAATTGGTCATCCTCAGTGAACTGGAAGCACACAGCCTTTGCAGCCTCTTTTCTGTAGTTTACAGCAGGAAGTGTGATGTTAAATCATTATGAAACTAGGATGGTGGGAAGAGAAACATTTTTGTATCCAAAGCCAAAAAAAGGGTGTGGTGGGAGGGACACCCACAGAGAGAAAAAACACCTGAGCCTGGCAGGTGCTGCAGGAGGCTGAAAGGAGTCCTGGGAAACAGGAGAGACTTGTGAAGGATGGGTACAGGTGGGAATACTAAACCAGGCCCTAAAATACTTTATTGCAGCTCTTGACTGCATCCTTAGAGCCCAAGGAATGGTACAGTGGGGTTAGCAGGACACAGGGGCAAAGCTCATTACTTACTGTCAAAATGGAAGCGTGGACTTTGTGGTAAATTCTATTACTAAGAAGGAGTCGAGACCAATTTGCAAATTCTTGATGTAAATAAAGTTAATTAGAGGACTGCCTGTCTGATTAGGGGTTAGTTTTACAAAGGAATTTTTCAGATAACACTGTCCTTTTATTTTAAGGTCTTGTCAACAATACTGGTATTGACTGGTTCTTGCCCTGGCCTGCCCAGGCCTTGTGTGCAGTTGCTCAATCCTTTCTGGGTATGTAACATGTCAGTATTTCAACCCATTAACTCTTGGCATAGCCTAAAATATATATTCTTTACTTTGCAGTTATTGTACATTTCACAATTTCATTTCCCATTGTGCTTGTTACCTTAAGTCTAAATGGGTAGTGCAAAACCCCAGTCAAAAAGTGTCACTGGATAATAGTTTCTTAATCAAACAGATTTTGAGAATTGCTAAAATTCAAGTTCTCAACTCTGCAGACAATGTGGGCTGCCTACCAGGAGGTTCCCTTCTGGCTTCACCCTGGTTTTGCTTTTTGCCCCAGAAAACAGACTTGTGTTGTGCCTGGCTTAGATGTACATAAGAAAGATGGTAATTGGTGTACTTTGAAAAAAGCCACAAATCTTTGAAATTTTTTCTTTCTTCTGCTCAATTTTAGGAAAAAACCCACGCATCCCAGCAGAGAACTTCCAGTCAGTGATTGACCACATGGTCATGGTGCATGAATCTGTAGGGGATTTCAGCAAGAAATTTCTGGAGAAACTGCGACGTAGAAATCACGTCACACCAAAAAATTACCTTGATTTTCTCAATACCTATGCAAAATTGCTGGAGGAAAAAAATGAGTTCATTTTAGGTAAGGCTATGTAGATGTTTTCTCCTTTTTAAAAAGTGATTTAAATATTTTAAAAACAAAAGAAGTTCTGGTGAGAATCCCACATGTTACCCAGAATATGCAAAAACTGTGTTAGCAGTACAATCTCAAATGCTGTGCTGGCACACATTTGTTTTGACATTGACCCAAAATCCTGGCCACATGTGAATGTTCAGACTCTGGCAAACAATGGGCTCTTCTCAAATCCTTTTGTGAATGAACATGAGCCAGAATCTCCAAACCAGACACTCCTCTGCTTGGAGAAGAGTTGTGCTGAAATCTAATACCAGCACGGCCTCACTCAGGGTTTAACTTTCTTCCTCAAGCAGCAATTCTTATTCATACTTCAATGGCACTGAAATATGTGAAGAGGATAAAACACAAATATAGCAAATAATTCGTGGCACAGGGCCACTATGTCAGTTCAAGTGACATTAACATAATTTTGGCTGAGAGGCTCAGGAAAGGAAAATCTCTCAGTGCACCTCTAAGGATATTTTCTCTGTGTGAAATTTTCTGTTGCTGTGTACTTGAACACAATCAATGAATCACTGACATTTCTCCCTTTTTTTTCCTACCTAGCACAATGTAAACGGCTGGATGGGGGCTTAGTTAAACTGAAGGAAGCTGCTGTACAGCTGGTTGAGCTGAATGTGAAACTTGCTGAGCAAAAGATTGTGCTAACAGAAAAAGCAGCTGCTTGTGAGGCTTTGTTACGAGACATTAAAATAAACACAGAAATAGGTGAGTAGTTTACAGCTATTGAAGTGTCCCGTGGGCTAAGCAGGGCTCACATCATCTGTGTTAGGCTGGGCTGGGAAACCCTTGAAGAGCTCCAGCTGCTGCTCGAGGTATCCCTCATGTTCTGTGTGCTGCTCCCATGCCATGCCAGAAGAGCAGGTCCCTGCCTTGCCCAGATTGCCATCTTTGCTCCACATTTGGCTCACAGTACTCTACACAACCTTTGCCTGCCCTTGTCTTCCCCTTCCATGGTGCAGGGCACAATGTGGGAAAGGCAGTAACAAGAAAGGCAACTCTGGTTCAGAAATTTAGTATTAGAGGGAAAATCAGAGGGAAATATGGAGGAAAAAAGATGGTGCATGTCCTTGTGTGGAACACAACTGTTCCTACCCGGGTGATGTAACTGTAACCAGAGGCAAGCTGGCAACACAAAGGTCCTGACTTGATGGCAATTTCTGATTTTCAGCAGAGTAAATCTCTGTTAGTGTATTAGTATATGTTCTGTATACAAACTTGAATGATCCATTTATGGTCCTACCTTTCCAATTACTAGCTGAAGAGAAGAAAAAAATGGGTGAACAAAAAGCTATAGAGATACAGGAACAGAATAAGGTTATTGCTGTGGAGAAGGCAGAGGCTGAGGCAGCACTGGATCAAATCAAGCCTATCATGGAAGCTGCCAAACGGGAGGTGGAGAAGCTTGACAAGGCTGAAGTTACTGAACTCAGGTGACTCATTTGTATGTACAGTAGCATAAACTCTTGGAAGTACACTGAGAAACCCTTGTTTGCTGGGTCTGAGCCTTAGCCTCATCTTTCTCACCTGCCTGTAAAGGTCAGGACATCATCTGTCTGGGTGCAGAGATCACAGCAGAATGCCCTGATTCCTAGCCCCCACCTTTGCCTTAAGACAGTTCTTCCAGGCCTTTGTTTGCTGTTTACCCCATCATTCTCTGGCCTGTGCCTGATGCACCAGAACCTGCTCTGCTTTTTCCCTGAACAATGGCTGTCCACTCCTGCTCATTCCTCCTCTTTTTTCCTTGTGTAAGTAGGAACATAAACCAGTTATTTTTCAGGGATACTTCCATAGCACAAAAATGTTTTTCCCCGCTGAATTTACTCCTCCCTATATTTTGATAATACATCTTTCTTTGAGGATTCATATAAGGGCACATCTAGTCTTTGGCTCTCCCTGAAATAGTTGTCCCCAAAATAGCAATGGCTCTCCCTTGCCTGCCACACTTGTTCAATTTGCTTTCTCTCATAGATCTCTGGATTTTTTTCCAGCTGCTTCACTGCCCTAGGGAAGTATATCAAGGCTCAGTGTTTTAAGCTTTCCACTGTTGAAATCCTTTAGTGGATTTCAAATTGTCTGAATACAATAATTGGTTCTGAGCTTTTGATAGTTAATAATTTATTGTCTGACTTGGGTTATCTTTTTCACTGTTGTGGCTTGTCTTATGTACAAGCTTCTGTATTGCAATGCCTATCTTAACAGGAAGTATCCATGTCTGGCATCATGTGCTTTGTCCCCTTTATTCTCTTCCACTGTATCTTTCTCTTGTTTTCCAGATCCTTTGCAACACCCCCGAAGCAGGTGCAGGTTGTTCTGGACTGTATTCTTATAATGAGAGGTTACAAAGAGCAAAACTGGAAGAATGCCAAAGCAATGATGGCTGACACAAATTTCCTGCGACTTCTGTTGACAACAGATTTTAGGGAAATTCCATGGAGCAATGTGAAAGCCATGAGAGGTGAATTCCTGTTCTGGGCATTTGCAGTGAATATAGGATCTTGTTAATGGGAACAGCCAACAGAGTCTCTTTAATACTCTGACAAATGTTTCCTATTGTCTGTCATGGCATTGACTGATGCTGTTGGTAGACAAAGCTATTTCTGTGAGGGTTTTTGCACAGTTATTCAACTCACTTGCAATATTTTTGTGTTTCCCAATTTAGCTCTCCTAAAGAATCTTAACACTACCTGGGATGAAATGGAAGTTATCAGCAGAGCAGGACTGGGAATGTTAAAGTTTGCTGAAGCAGTGGTGACCTACTGTGATGTAGTTAAAACAGTCAAGCCAAAGGAAGAAAAGGTAAAATGTCTTGGAATCAAACTCAGAGAAAGTCAAAACATGATCTGATGGAAAAGATAATACTTGACCATAGACTGCCCACTTTTCCTATTGAAGTGCTTAAAAAGTGGTGTTTAGGAGAGCTATTGCAGTAGCAGTCTGAGGCAGGTTCTCAGTCATAAATCACTGTATTTGTTGTGCCAGATGCTGGGCTTGTGTTGCCATCCATGCCAGGGCTTGAGGGATGAGGGGAGGAACATGTTCAGTTGGAATGTTGTTATCTAACGTGCTTAGAAAAATACAGTTTAGAGCTGTTTACTAAAAACAAACTTTAAAACCCATGGCATTTGGACAGAGCAGAGGTCAGTAGTACACTAAATCCGTTTTCCTTAAGCACAGACCTTTGATTAGCTTTTTCTAGGATGACTCTAAATTCACTGTATTACCAAAGGAAATCTAATGTCCAACAGATGACACTGGGAAATTTTGTCAAGAAAAGGCTATTATATACAACAGACTACAGAGAAAGTATATTCACTAGATGATGTGTCTGACTGTTTTTGGAGCCTTAATATTGCTGTTATTAAGCAGACAAACCTCTCCTTTTGCCAGGGTATGAGAGTCCTGCTGACCTCCAGTGCTTTAATATTCCTTGTGGGTACAAAACTGGGAGATTTCTCTGCTTTGGCATTGCATGGTCAGACCATGATGTGTGTTTGGGATGGGGAGAGGAGGGTGACAGTGTCAGTTATTTTGGCTTACACTGTTTATTACCAGAACACTTTGAAAAATATGATATCACCAAAAGAAATGTGAGAACTTAATACTTCTCTCCAAAATCCTTTTGTCCTCTGACACCCTTATGTTTCCTTCAAAATGTACTTTAGGTGGCCAGGCTAGAACGGAACTATGAATTAAGTAAGAGGGAACTGGAAAAGATACAGGCAGAGCTGGCTGCCATTCAGGAAGAACTGAAATCTTTGGGGGAAAAATATAAGCTGGCAATAGAAGAAAACAAAAAGTTACAAGAAGAAGCAGAGATAATGCAGAGAAGATTAGAGGCTGCTGACAAGCTCATTGCTGGCTTGAAATCTGAGAATGAGAGGTAAGTCTAGATTCAAAGAGGATAATTTTTGACACTGGAGTGTCAGGGATAAAATCTATCAGGTGAAGACATTTTTAAAAATGTTGCTTTCTATGGTGTTTGTTTCTGAGAAGATCTATTATCTGTTCTGAGCTAATACCCATTAGCTATTAGAAAATAACTGAGATTAAATGGAAGAAGGTTCAAGTCAATTCAGTGTCTGGGCTGCCATAATAGTCAGAGAAAACTGATTCTAAATCTGGGGATCTGTCTCAATCTGTATGTAAAGTAGCAGGAAATTCTGCACATAAACCTCATCTTTCTGGTTCAGAATCTCCCATATAATTCTCTCAGGTGGACAGAGGAATTCAAGGAATTAGAAATACGAAAGGTGAAGTTGCTTGGAGATTGTCTACTCGCTGCTGCCTTTCTGTGCTATGTGGGAGCCTTCAGCTGGGAGTTCCGTCATGAAATGCTCTACCAAGTGTGGCAAGAAGATATTGTCTCCCGAGAAATTCCTGTCAGCCACCCATTTAAGTTAGAGAGCCTCCTGACCAATGAGGTGGAGGTGAGCAGGTATGTCCAGTCAGGAGATCAGGAACTACTGAGTGGGACATTATAAAGTGGGAGTCTGGAGCTGAATCTGTAGCATAGAATTGGCATTGTGGGTGGGGGTGCACAGCCATACCAGAGAGAGACTCTTCCTTTCATGTCCTTCTGATTAACAGGGGCCATTTGTGGTAAAAAGCTATTGTGTTTAACACTCCAGGGACATTCACTGAACTTAGACACATGTAATGCCATTTCTAGGAAGCTTTTTAGGAGTTCTCTATAAAATATGTTTCCGTAACCAAACAAATGTCTTTTCATAGACTTCAATGGGTTTGGTATTAAACCCAAGCCCAGGTAGCCCATGTAGCAACTACCACAGGGTTGCTCACCTAAGGCAACAGCCAGTACTTTGAGCAGTGCAGTTACAACGTGTCAGTGAGTCAGTCTGAGCTGTGTCACTGTGTGTCTGTGTCCTTGTGTGTCTAACCGTGTGCTTGGTGAGTTGCATATTTTGCTGACCAATGAAATGTGTTGCTCTCCCATTGAGTTTTCATCCCAGGCTGGTCTTTGGTCCATTCTGTTCCCAGGTGGGTTTCTCAAGGATTGCCCCCAGATGAGCTCTCTGTCCAGAATGGGATCCTGACAACGTATTCCAGCCGCTTCCCACTCTGTATTGACCCACAGCAGCAGGCATTACATTGGATTAAGAAGAAAGAAGAAAATAATAATCTGAAGGTAAAGATGGAAGGTTGCTTTACCTCAGTGCTGATTGTTTTCAAAGCTTCATAAATATCTGTCACCTTGAATGGGGAGCCAGTTATATATCACAGAATTACTGAATGGTTTGGATTGGGAAGGACCTTCTAATTCCACCTCTGGACATGGGCAGGGACACCTTCCACTATCCCAGGGTGCTCCAAGTCCTGTTCAACCTGGCCTTGGACACTGCCACCTAACCACCCCCAGAGGAAAGGATTCCTTCCTAATATCTAATTTAACCCTGACCTCTTTCATTTGAAGCCATTCCCCCTTGTCCTGTTGCTAAATGTGCTTGTCAAAAGTCGCGCTCCAGCTCTCCTGGAGCCCTTTTAGGTTTTGGCAGGTGCTATAAAATCTCCCTGGACTCTTCTCCTCTCCAGGATGAACAACCTCAGCTCTCTCAGTCTGTCTGCTCATGCAGAAAGAGTCTAACCAAAAGGCTGGTGTAGATTGTGATTTATCTCAGCACCAGGATGGAACTTCCATGTAGGACAATAAACACACTTAGAGGCACAGCTAGAACTTTAAAGGGTGATTTCCAAATGGAAATTATTCTCAGCTAATCAGAAAAAAAGCACCTTTACTGTTTTGTGCAAGTGCAGTTTATATCATCTGTGAGAGGAAAGACAAAAAAGCAACAACGAACAAACTTCATTAGTGTTGGCAGCTACTGCAAAATAATAATGTTCAGCAAATTGAATGTAATTTCTCCTTTCATGTTTTCCCATTGTTCTCTTGCAGATGGCTTCCTTTAATGACCCAGATTTCCTGAAACAACTAGAACAGGCCATAAAGTATGGAACCCCTTTCCTGGTGCACAGTGTTGATGAATACATTGACCCTGTGATAGACAATGTCTTAGAGAAGAATGTCAAAGTTGCACAGGGGCGAGCATTTGTTGTCCTGGGGGACAAAGAGATTGACTATGACAGTAATTTTAAAATGTACCTGAACACCAAATTAGCAAACCCAAAGTATTCTCCCTCTGTGTTTGGCAGAGCTATTGTTATCAATTATACAGGTAAGCTCAAGTATGTACTTAATAACAAAGTAGGGATTATGCTGTTGTGCAAATTTAGGGCCTGGGTTGTTGTCTCAATGAAACTAAAAAATTCATACGCTTCCTTATCATCTGATTTAACAGAAAGTCCTTCTCACTTCTCTCTTCTAATCTGCAACTGAGCTAAATATCTCTTCCTGTACTGGTCAAGTGAGGATGCTTTGGTAGAATTAAGATACACAGTCATTAACCAGGTCACTATGCTGCATTGCTGTAGTTTTATGAGAGGCTTGAGATTAAATAAGGTTTATAAAAAATGTCCTGTGCTTAAAAAACTCTGTGCTCTGTCCATGTGTTGTACCTGTAGTTACACTCAAGGGCCTGGAGGATCAGCTGCTCAGTGTCATTACGGGTTTTGAAAGGAGGGAATTGGAGGAACAGAGAGAACGTCTCATCCAGGAGACAAGTGAAAACAAGAACCTGCTGAAAAATCTGGAAGACACTCTCCTTCATGGACTGTCAACTTCCACAGGAAACATGTTGGACAATGTGGAATTGGTGCAAACCTTGGAAGAGACAAAATTCAAAGCCACTGAGGTACCAGCTCTGGGCTTTTTGGAAGGGTATCTATGAACAGAATGTAGTCAATCTTCAGGAAGTCCTTAACAGGACCAAAGTAATGTTTGTTTACAGTTCCAAAGCAAAAGGATCCATCCTTGGAGTTTTCAGGCCACAGCTGGGCAAAGCCACACTGGACCTGATCTAGGGGTGGTCAACACCAAGCTTTGGGCAGAAGTTGAACTAAAGATCCCCAGAGGGCCTTTCCCACACTGCTTCCATGATTTTTTGTAAACCTTTGCCTTTAATTTTCATAAACATACAGGGTGGGATTAATTTTATCTAACTTTTAATTTTTATAATTTGTACAACTTCTTTTGAGTTACCTGCCCAGATTCCCTCTAGAGTCACACAGAGAGGCAGGCACTGAGCAGCTCTGATTGCTGTGGTATAATAGATCCACCCTGGATCAGCACAGTCATTACAGGTGTGTAAAATCCCTCTCTGCCCAGGTGCTTGAGAAACTGAAGCTGGCTGAGAACACGGCGGCAGATATCGACCTTCTCCGTGATGGCTACAGACCTGCTGCCAAGAGAGGGGCCATTCTCTTCTCTGTGCTGGCTGAAATGGCTCTTGTCAATATCATGTACCAGTTCTCACTGGTCTCCTTCTTAGAGGTTTTTGGATTCTCTCTTCGGAAATCCATGCCCAGTCCTATTCTTCCTAAGAGGTTAAAAAACATCATGGACACACTGACTTTGAACACCTACAACTATGGCTGCACAGGTTAGTGCTGTTTAACCAGGGGCTGAGACTGTGTTGTGCAAATAAAGGTGAAGCCCTGACTTCAGCTGGTTCATGTTAAAGAGGCAAGTTACCAAGCAGGGAATTCAGTGATGTTCAGGTCTCAGCACTGCTCCTGGTTCACGTTTTACTCCCTGTTTATTTCTGTTAGAAGGAACACTGCACATTACCCATGTAACTCTTGCAGAAATGGTTTTTATAACACAGTTACAAATGGTAGAGGCAGCCACAGAGCTCACAGGGGCTGTATTGACTCTTCAAGCCTAATTCAAAGCCCCAGCTTTGATCCCCCTGATCACAGAATCAGCATTGTTCAGGCTGGACAAGACCTTTAGGAATATCAACCAAATGATCTTTGTGGGCTGAGCAGATCACAGAATCACAGAATGGTTTGGGTTGAAAGGAACTTTAGGAATCATCTGGTTCCAATCGCCTGCCATGGGCAGGGATGCCACTCACTAGATCAGGTTGCTGAGGGCCCCATCCAAAATGGCCTTGGGCACTTGCAGGGCTGGAGCATCCCATCAGCCCCACAACAGATGAAGGACATGGACTGAAAGATTGCTCCATTCCACAAGCTTTAGCAGCTGATTTCTGAAAATGTTCTTTTAATGTAGGCTTGTTTGAGAAGCACAAGTTGCTATTCTCCTTTGATATGACTGTCAAGATAGAACAAGCTGAAGGCCGAGTTCCACAAGAAGAATTTGAGTTCTTTTTGAAAGGTAAAGTGAATATTTACATGTAAGTATGTAGCTCTACATAGCAATAGCTAAAAGACCTTTTGAAGACAGATCTTTGACTAGAGATGATTTACTATGAGCCAGCACCTCAAGAAGGGGAGCTCTCCCACTGAGGAGGGCTGCACCGTGTTGGGTTACACAAACTGGGGATCCTGCTATTTCTATTTCACATTAGCTAATTGTTAGGATGTTACATGAGGAAAGTAATCTGTAGTTATTTTCTGACTATGTTGTAGTTATTTTCTGACTATGTATACATAATTTGAGAAATGTTTGCAAAGATAAAACTCTGGCTTTTGCAAGCACGTGTAAAATACCATCTTCCCTTCAGCAGATCAGTCTAATCTTACAGTGCTTCCAGGAACACATTTCCACTTGGTTCCTGTGTGCAGAGGGGCTGTATGTGTGGTCAGGTATTGGAGGATTTCTGACGTGGACACTGATTCTGGCTTCTCAATGTGCCTAGGCAATATTTCCCTGGAGAAGAGTGCCCGAAAGAAACCGTTTGCTTGGCTCCCAGATCAAGGCTGGGAAGATCTAATCCGCTTGTCTGAACTATTTCCTGAGAAATTTGAATCTCTTCCAGATGATGTGGAAGAAAATCCAGATGTATGGAAAAATGTACGTGCTTCTTTTGCAATGCAATGCAAATGTTTTGTCTCCTAGTTTTTCTTCTGGTATTAAATGTTCAAGTGTGATGCAATGTGTCACAGCACACCACAGGAGAGATGTCACTGTGGGCTTCTTCCCTCAAGGCCTTTCTTTGCTTCTTGACCTCAGTTAGTGATTGATTTATTTGCAGAAGAATTAAGGAATTATTTAAATTATTTAAGTTTAATTAAGAATTATTTAAAAAACCAACCAGAAAACTTTCCTGGTATACTGTAGAATTTTTATTTGTCATTCTAATGTCTTAGAGGAGTTATTTACCCTGCTGAAGTCAGTAGAAATTTTCTGTTCATTTCGACAGTCAACATTCCGGTGGTGTTTTTGTGCTGCTAAATGGTGCTTTGATCTTCTTGTGGCAGTGAATTCTATAGGCTATTGACAAACACAGATTTCCTTTGTTCCTCCTTTAGCTTCATTCCATGTCTTCTTGCTTTATAAGAAGTCTTCCTGCAAGCAATCTGTTGATACCTTTTTGCCTTTGATGCCATTTTCTATATCTTAGGAGAATTAGTTGACATAAAGTGAAAGTACAAATGCGTTTCTGGGCTTGAATACTTTACACTGAAAAGGTTGGATTTTTTACCTTCACCTGAGCTTTTAATATTGACTTGCAGCTCATTGACTTCCTTTGTTTTTGTTGTGTCTCTTGGCCCCTCATTCATCAAATTGATTTTCTCTTTCCTGGTAATTTCCCTGCCAGAGCCACTGGCTTCATTTGCACTGTGTGCTGTCTTTTCTTGCTAGTGGTATGACACAGATGCTCTGGAGAGTATCCCATTGCCCATGCACTATGAGGGAAGTGTCACAGACTTCCAGAAGCTTCTCCTGCTGCGCTGTTTCCGCGTGGACCGGATGTACCGGGCCGTGACCGACTACGTGACCGTGACCATGGGCGAGACGTGAGTCCCCTCCTCTCTCCATGCCACCCACAGCCTTCACACACAGCTGGAGCTGTAAGCAGCTTTCTCAATGGTCCTGTCATTTGCCTGAAGAGCAGAGCAGGGCTTGTGTTGGAATGATTTCCATGTGCAGCCCATAGTGAGCTTTGCCCTTGGTGTACAAGGCTCTGTTCACACCTGGCAGCTGCTCTGTGCAAATCAGCCAAATTACTGGGGCTTCTCCCTCTGCCAGGTATGTGCAGCCCCCCGTGATCAGCTTCGATGCCATCCTGCAGCAGAGCACCCCTTTCTCACCCGTGGTTTTTATCCTAAGTCCTGGCTCTGATCCTGTCAGTGACCTCATGAAACTGGCTGAGAGGACCGATTTTAAAGCAGATAGACTCAAATTCCTGGCCATGGGACAAGGCCAAGAGGAGGTAACTTGGATGGGAGGGTGGGGATGTGCTGTGTGCAGTGAGTGTGAATTGGAAGCCATGCTCCTAATGCTCTGGGACTGATCAAATTTCCTTTCCATAGGTCTGCTCCATTTTAAAAGGAGTTACTTCATGGTTCTGACATAGATTTGTTGGTTTAGGAATAACATTTTACTGAACATGAAAGGGGCCATTTGGCTGACTGGCTGCTGTTCTGGTTTGGGTGAGGGTAGATTCAGAATCAGATTTTTGGCTGTTAAAAAGTAGAGATGAGAAGATGTTGCTGTGTATGGACATGAGGTGGTTGGAAGTTCTCCTGCTGCTTCTTCTGCCTTTCCTGTGATTTTCCTTTTTGCTATGGACACTAAGGCAGGATGTCCAGAGCTTAACAGCTGATTGAATTTGCCATGATTTCAGTCAGTGGGAGAACTCCTATCAGACTCATTTTAGACTACCACTTTTCTAGCAGGAAAACCCACTGCACAAGCCCATCAGAGGCAGTTTGTTCTCAGGGTAAAGGAGAGTTACAGATGGTTCTCCCCCTGTCCTCAGATTGCTTTGCAGCTGCTGGAGCAAGCAGTGGTTCAAGGACACTGGCTGATGTTGCAGAACTGTCACCTTTTGGTGAAGTGGCTGATCCATCTGGAAAAGGCTGTGGAGAAGATTACAGAGCCTCACGAAGACTTTCGCCTCTGGCTGACCACTGACCCAACCCAAGGCTTCCCAATTGGAATCCTGCAGAAGGCCTTAAAGGTGGGGAAACCCCAGCCAGGAGGGCTTGTCCTGGCACTGGTACTCAGCAGAACAGACTTATGAACTTGATTTTTGTCTTTATTTAAGCCAAATCCTTTTTTCGTCATCCTGTTTATTTTACTGGGATGTTTCTTTTGGGTGAAAACTGTTCAGCAATTATTTCAAAGCAGAGGTTTGTGAGTAAACCTGGAAATGTGACAAATGGTCTTTAGATTTAAATGCTGCCACAGGTGAGGAATACCTGGAGACAGAAATAGCCCTGTCAGCCCTGATGCTGCAGTGCAGAACCAAGGCCTGTGTCAGCCTGGCATTGCCAGTGGAGCAGACCTTGGAATAGGATAATGGTTTCCAGCTGCTACTTCAGGCTGCAGCTTTTATCACTGAAAGCTGAGCTGATTATTTTGAAGGCACAGGCCATGATTCTGCCCTAATGTTCTTTTCTGTGGCTGCCTTACTGCTGTTGTGGTGCCCTGCCCTGTAAACATCATTATTTCATTTCAAAAAAGCAGTAGCTCAGTGGCAATGGCAGCTCTGGGCTGTTCTCCCACTCCTCCTGGAGTGGGAAGGGAGCCAGAGTGGATTTTTAAAGCTGCAGACCTGCACTTTGTGGCTCTTGCCAGGAGCAGTGAGGACTGAGGTTTTAGAGCCCTTTGAAAAAGCTGCCAGGAGGCAGCTCTGGCAGTTTGATCAGCAGTAAAGCCACATTGTTAAAGCATCTTACTGTGGGGATATAGGGCACATTAAAATGTGTAAAGTACTGGTATTTCACTGAATTAGATCTTCAAGTATGAGAAATATTAATGTCTTGCCAAAAACATGATTAATTCCAAAATAATATTGAGTTCTCTTTGCATAGGTGTGTTTACCTTGATAAACTTAAAAGGTCAGTTTCATGTTTCTGTCTAAGAAAAAATCCATTATTTGATGGGCATTTGGAAAACAACTGAAAATGTCAAGCTTGCATTGTATAGCTTACTTAAGGTGATATATTTACAACCTATTTTCCTCAAGTTATCCAGTAATTGATGGCTTCCCTAATTATTTTGATAGGTTGTTACAGAACCACCTAATGGTCTGAAACTGAATATGAGAGCCACCTACTTCAAAATTCCCCCCGAAGCCTTGGAGCAGTGCCCACATCCTGCCTTTAAATCCTTAGTCTATGTCTTGGCATTTTTCCATGCTGTGGTTCAGGAGAGAAGGAAGTTTGGGAAGGTTGGCTGGAATGTTCCATACGATTTTAATGAATCTGATTTCCAGGTAAGAAAACAATTGCAATGGCTCTTATATTCTTGAGTAGCTCAGATTACTTTTGAAAACACAGAATTTATCCAGCTTTAATCTTTCTCACAATAAGATTTTGCTTAATATTTCTTCTGCTTCTGTGAAGTCATGTAGGCTCCTGATCTTCTATAATGTCAATTTGGGATGCTAAAAATTAGATTCCCAAACCTTCATGTTTTTATTACCTCTCTCATGGGTTTCTTTTCTTAAGAGGATTTATACTTTACTTTTTAATTATTTTAGAAAGAAGTAATTGTTAGTTTTCAAACAAGAACTACATTAAATAAAACCTATGAATATGTATATCTGATTATGAATCTTATCTCACTTGTTCCAACAAATTCATTAGGTGTGCATGGAAATCCTTAACACATACTTGACAAAAGCTTTTGAACAGAAGGATGATCAAATCCCTTGGAGCAGCCTCAAATACCTTATTGGGGAGGTGAGTGCTACAATGCCACAATTCAGATAAAGGAAGTTTCCTTTCTGCATGGGCAAGTAAAGCTGGAAATCTTTCCTGGGCAGGTTTGAAACTTCAGTGTAGCCCTGAGCAAGGGCCTTAATCTCAGTCTCAGGGAATTAGGGCCACTTTGTGCACCTGCACAACAGGGAATGACGGTGCTTAATTAATTCTGAGAGAGCCCTTGGGAGCCTGTGCTGGAAGAGCACAGTGCTGCTGGCACGTGGGGTATCACTGGGGCTTTACAAATGTGTGTTCTCAGAGCTGGTGCAGCTGCACTGCACTGGCAGCTGCTGCAACATGAAGTCCTGCAGGAAATTGTTATTTTGCAGCACTGGATCCCAGCTGAGCATGAGCTGGTACCTCAGGAAGGTACCACTACACACAAATCATTCAGTTGGGTGATTAGGAGTGCTCAGAGCAGCTCTCTCCAGACCAAGGCCAAATATTTCCTTCCTGTCCCTCTGAGAGGGGACTGGAGATGTCCTTGGGGTCCATAAGGGAGACAGTGTTACACCACAACCACTGCAAAGGCAAAGAGCAGTTTTGACCTTTCAGTGATTTTTTTAAACTGTATTTTCTGCTCCAAGAGGCAGTGCTGTAACATTGATGTCACTGATTTCCAGGTCATGTATGGTGGGCGTGCAATCGACAGCTTTGACCGGCGCATCCTGACTGTCTACATGGATGAGTACCTTGGGGATTTCCTGTTTGACACATTCCAAGTGTTCCATTTTTATAAAAGCGATACAGTGGATTATAAAATTCCAGAAGGGAAGGGAAAAGATGACTTTGTTGGTAAGAAATGCTTCTCCTGCTACTTTAAAAAAAAAAAAGTCTGCTTCTAGTGTAGATTGTCTCCATACATTGCTGCTGGGTGTGAGAAGTTGAACAGAACACCAGGCACTGCTGGTGTATGGATGGCAGTGTTATAATCCTCTGCTTTACAGGAGCTTTTTGGAATGTGAGCTTGTCACTGACCTCCTCAGGTGTTTAAAAAAACCAAAAAATAACCCAAACCACAGAACCTCAGTAAAGCAGCACATTAATTTTGTGATGTAAGTTAATTCAGTGATATATTATATTTCTGTGGGGGAGTCTGTGTATGTGTTTAGAAGTGTTTATTTGATCTGTGCGTTGCTCCAACACCAGCTTTAGCATTTTTTTTCATTCAAGCAGAACAATAGCAAAACTGCTGTGGTGTTCTGGGTTCCCAGAGCCTGTGTGGTTGTATTCCAGAGGCCATAGAAGCTCTGCCACTTTCCAACACCCCCGAGGTGCTGGGCCTTCACGCCAACGCCGAGATCGGGTATTACATGCACGCGGTGCGCGACATGTGGGTTCACCTGCTCGAGCTGCAGCCCCAGACTGGTGCGTGCCCTGAACTGGGTTTGTGAACAGCAAATCTCCAGTGGCAACTGCTGAGCCCTGGGGACAGTGACAGCAGCCCCTGTGTGTGGGGGAGCAAAGCCACTGCAGGGCTCAGCCCTGCCAGGCTGGGAGCAGCTCAACACTTGCCCTGAGGCAGAGCTGGGGACATGCAGGGCTGTGGGCAAATGTCAGAGCGGGAGAGGGAGGGAGACTGATGCCAAAAGGTGACTCAGCTCTCAATCTTCTCTCAGATTTAGTACAGATTTAGTTCTCACTAAAATTTTTTGTTTTCAGGTGAAACTGGTGGAGGAATGAGTCGAGATGAATATATTGCAAATGTTGCCAAGGATATAGAAAACAAATTGCCCCAAGTATTTGATCTTGACCACATCCGTAAAGGTTTTGGAGGAAAAATCTCCCCTACGACTGTGGTGCTGTTGCAGGAACTGGAACGTTTTAATAAGCTCATTGTTCGAATGGGAAAGTCGTTGGCTGAGCTACAGCGTGTAAGTAAAATCACAGCAACTCCATGGGACCAGCTGGGCTCTGCCTGCCCTCACAACACTTCCCACTGTTGCAGGCCTTGGCTGGGGAAGTCGGAATGAGCAGTGAGCTGGATGATGTGGCTCAGGCTCTCTTCAATGGGCAGATTCCTAAGATCTGGCGGCGGCTGGCCCCTGACACCCTCAAAACACTTGGAAATTGGATTATTTTCTTTAGAGATCGATATGACCAGTACACCAGCTGGGTAAGCAAGTGCCTCCAGAAAGCCTTTTGTTTTGTTAACCTGCACGCTGTGCTCTGCAGGCTGCTGCAGAAGCCAGTGAACACTTCAGGTAAGCTCCTGAGCTAGTGCCATCACTGCATAACTGTGGGTGCAAGGCAGACTCACCCCAGCTCCTCTCTAAGGGCAGTGTAGGGTGAGTACCAGGTGCTGCCCATCCCTGTCTGTGGTTGCAGGTCAGCCACGGTGAGCCTGAGGTGATGTGGCTGTCGGGTCTGCACATTCCTGAGTCCTACCTGACTGCTCTTGTTCAAGCCACCTGCAGAAAAAACAGGTGGCCCCTGGATCACTCCACCCTCTACACAGAGGTCACCAAGTACAGGAAAGCAGAAGACATCACTGAAGGAGCTGAGCAGGGTAGGTGTTTTCACAATTGTTTGGCAAAAATAATAAAGTAGTTAATTGGTGAGAGGCAGAAATTGCTTGGCACACTAAATTACTTTGGTTAAACTTGGCAGGCATTTACCCTGGGTTTGCATTTCACAGTCCTCATGATTTCCAGCTGGGAAGGAGCTGGGGTCTGGTCCTGCAGAGCTGCAGTGTGCATGAAGCATGGCTCTTCCCACCCACAGGCAGGGATCTGAACTTACATCTCCCCCTTGCTTGCTCCCTGTGTATATATATATAGATGTATATGTGTATATATATGTATGTCTATGTATATATGTGTGTGTGTGTATGTGTATATATATGCATACACACACATCTATATGTATGTATGTATATAAAGACACACTGATTTCTTTATGCCTAGAACATTATCAATCCCAGCAGGCTTGTAAAGATCTATTTACACCACAAATACTATATAGAAATGTACTTAAGCAAAAAGTACCTACAAATGTGTATCATTTATTGTGTAAATGTCTCTTTATGAGCTCTCTATGACTAGCACTGCTCTAATAACTAAATATAACAAGTTGGGTACAGGGAACAGCTAAGCAAGGCTCTGAGTACCAGCTCTGACTGGAGGAAAAAGTCTCATTTTTTTTGTTAAATCTAAATGCTGTACTTGGCATTTGTACCAGAACAACTGTCCTGACCCTTCACCTGCTCTCAATAACCCAATGATCAGGTCCAGGGGAATTACAAAGCTCTCCGTGACTTGGAGGGCAGCAAATCACATTTATTCCTGCTACTGTTTATCATGTGTAGTGCAACTGAGACAATTTAATCTGATTTCCTAATACAGCTGCATGATAAAAACAAAGCTCTCAGAAAACTGCACCCTGTGCAGCTGCAGTTTGAAATGCGCTGTGTTTGTGATGACTGCAGTGCCCAGAACAGGGACTGCAGGAACTCTTACCTTAAAAGATCTCCTAGCTCTTTTCTAGCAGCTCAGTTTAGCCAAATGTGGCATTTTCTGCCTTTGCAGGCTGCTATGTTTCTGGTCTGTTCCTGGAAGGAGCAGACTGGGACATAGAGCAGGGCTGCCTTATCCAGAGCAAGCCCCGAGTGCCAGTGGTGGAGCTGCCCATCCTGAAGATCATCCCCATAGAAGCACACAGACTCAGACTCCAGGTAGGGCTCCTGAATTACCTTCCTTCTGCTGTCACATCTCCCCAGCTGGCAGGCCCTGCCCTCTCTGCCCAGAAGCTGCATTTTTATCATTATCACACCCACCTGGTTTAACACCTACTTACACTTCCCATCACTACAGTTTGATGCATTTGTTGCCTTTTTTCCCTTCAGACACTCTGGGGCAGGGATCTTGTGACACTCTTACACTCTTTCAATTATTCATCTTGCCCAGTAAATGACATAAAGGACACTTACATTTTCTGGGTAGTGGCTATTTAAGACCTTTAACAAAAGAAGTGAATTTCTGCAGCCAGTGCTGTCTCCTCGAGGCCCCTGTTGTTTGCAGTTCCATGCAGCAGCTCAGGCACTGCTCAGTGTCTGCTGCCTCTCTGCTCTTTCAGAACACGCTCCGGACGCCCGTGTACACGACGTCCATGCGCCGCAACGCCATGGGCTTCGGCCTTGTCTTTGAAGCTGATCTTTACACCACCAAGCACATTTCCCACTGGGTCCTCCAAGGCGTGTGTCTCACCCTGAATGCTGAATGAGTCAAAAACAGGCACCATGTTCTTCCCTCAGAATGCAACCCTTCAGAGGTGCAGGGAAAAAAACCTCAGCCCAGGCAGAGATTCGGCACCACGGGTAGGGTTGTGTTCACTTAGGCGCACCTGACTTTAGTTAGTAGTAGCTTGGTTGTATTATACTCCCAATAAACACATTTGAAGAAGAGAGTGATTTTTATAATATGTGTTTCCTTTTGGAATGGCTCCAAGCTGGTCTGTGGCTGCAAAGAGAGAGTAAGTTGGTCTCGCACACACAAAGACTAAGGTTTGCCTGGATGGTTGTAAGAAATGTCTTTAATTGCCCAAAGCATCACTTCTGCACTGCCTGGAAGCGGTGCCTCCCACCAGCCTCCAACAAGTGGCAGGGTAGGTCACTCATACAACACATGACCATAAAAATATGGTACCAACAACCAAAGTAACCAAACCAGCTGCTGGTTAACGCAATACACGTAAAAACAGTAAACCTCAGAGTAACAACCTTGCTGTAACCAACCCCTTTCTGGGAACACAGCTTTTCCCTATCCCTCCCCACCACTTGTGAAACAAATTCCTACCACAGAGCCAGCAAGGCGCGAGGCTGAGGCGGGTCTGGGACTTTGGGCCAGTGAGTGACAGAGGGTGCAGAGGGCAGAGCCTCGCCAGGGATCAGCCCTGCTGGAAGGGTCATGCTGCGGGAATCGAGCGGGACCACAGGCAGGAGAAGAGCTCTGCCAGCCTGCCAGGGCCTTTGCCAGGAACGCTGACAGTGTCCAAGGCTCCGCAGGGAGACACACACCAACACAGCTGCAGAAAAAGCTTACGAGGGGCAAACTACAGCTGGCGAGGGGAAGGGGACAGGGCAGGCAGGGATCCTTCATCAGCTGTCACAGAGAATACATGTTCCAAATTTTTAAAGGCACATCATAAGCTTAGCAGCATTTGGGAGCCAGTGTTTCTTGCTGGTCCTACTCAGAGGCTGCAGACAAGAGTGAAGCAGAGGTGAACAGAATGTAAGAAAAATGGACAAACTCGTGCTCCTATCCCAAAACTACATACTCTCCCAGCTCCTAGTATGCCTTTCTTTCCTAGACAAAAAAAAAAAAAAAAAAAAAAAAAAAAAAAAAAAAAAAATCAAGTAGTCTAACAGCTGTTGGGTCTACCTGCTACTTACTAGAAAGGAGCAGGGGAATCTGGTCAAGTGCAAGGCAAGTCCATCCCAATCCACAAGGACAGAAATCAAGGAAGCCAGGTTCTCCTGTATGAATCGGTTACATCACTTAAAACTAAATACTCACATTTTAGAGGGGCAAGACAGGTTTCTAGGCTGGCAGCAACCAGCACTGTCTGACGATGCCCAGAACAAGACTACGATTTTTAGGAAACAAAAATAATCCCTTTACAAAAAAAGTGCAGGTTAGAGCATAAAGAACCATTTCCATATTGGATAGCCAGTTACATTTCCTCCCTGGAAAAGGAGCTCTGAGCCAGTATGGAAGGTGCTACAAGTGCAGTGTACTGACTAGCATAAAATGTGTCGTGAAGCCATTTGATTAAAAAAACCCAAAATAATCCCCACAAACAACCCAGTGTTCATACTCTTCCTATGAGGGTCAATAACCCTTTAAATGGTGTTTCCCCCACCCATATTTTACTTAAAGCCACAAACCAAAGTATTTAGGATTAATCAAGTAGTGCTTGCTGGGACTCTGGGGACGTCCTTAGGTCATTAAAGTGAACGTACACGTGCCCAACTTTCAGTGCTGCTGCGAGAGCGGCTGTGGCAGAAGTCAGTGATGGCTCTGGAGTGCTCACACACACAGTGGAGACAAGAGAACCCCTGCCAGGTCAAAAGTTACCAGCCAACACACGTGTGGCTGCAGTGTGAGGGAGAGGTGTTCTCTCTAAGAGCGCTCACTAACGCAGCCCGTGCCTTTGTCCACACGTGCAGTTACACTAAATGGAGCAGCACTTGGAAGCAAGCAGTCAGGTCCCCCTAATTTGGCCACAGCATGGAGTGGTTATATACCTTGCCATATGAACACAGTCCTAGGAGGTTTCATTAGAGCAAAATGTATTAATGATGTACCCGGGAGGAGTTTGGCATGCATGGGGCATCAAAAGAAACTTCACCGCAGGTGCTATTTACCCTACAGGCTCACAGTGCATAACCAGCACAGAACAGCGCTTCCGTGGCGTACTCAGACAGTTCTGTCTGTCCCCGAGTGCTTTCTGACCACTTTGCTTCCATGGACCTGATCCACTGCCAGGGTCTCCACCTCCTGCGGCGGCTGGGCGGGCGCGGCGTGGTGGATGCGATGGGCCACCCCGATGTGCGCCTTGTGCGGCTTCTCGCGGGCGGGGCTGTGCGACTCGCCGGACGCGCGATCCGAAGGGATCGGCGGAATCACCAACGGCCTCTCCTTGATCAGATGCACCTCGGCCGTTTCCCTGGCCAGCAAAAAGGGCGTGGGATCGGGCATGGCATCCACGGGCTCTCGCAGCACCAGCTTTCGGCTCTCTGACCCTATTCTGTAGGCCTCTTCGAACTCGGGGTTCAGCGGTGTGGACAGACTCTTCTTCATCCGGCGCCGCGGCGTCTCCGGCAGTTTGTCCTTGGGAGGGGACGGTTTGTAGCTGGACAGCACGGGGCTGCCGGACGGGGTCCCCTCCGAAGTCCCGCTGGTGCTCATCAGCTTCTTCTTGGCTGCGTGCAGCTGAGAGGTCAGATACGCAATCGTGCTCGCTCTCTGCTCCAGTTCACTGGACAACATATTGAGCTTATGGCTTTTCATTTTTAACTCTTCCAAGTACTTCTTTTCTCTTTCTTTAATTGTGTTTTCCAGCACCATTATCATCGCGTTCTTTTGTTCAAGTTCTTTCAACAATTCACTATTTTCAGCTTCTTTGATTTTCAGCTGAGCTTCAAGATCTTTGCACTTACTTTTGAGTTCATCACTTCGTGAACCACCACTTTCTAAAAGAGCAGGAGAAGCAGAAGTGTTTCAAGTTAACAACAGCCATTATGTAAAACAGTGCAATAGGGTTCCTCTTGCCATCTCTAAGAGGAATCCAAAATAGTAACTTCAGCTAATACTCATCCCACACCATCCCTGATCCAGGGGGTTAACCTCAGGGAGTTATCTTATTCCTGCTCTTTACCTGTTGTTAACATAATACATGTAAAATAACTAGGATCTAGTGTGTACACACACACACACACATATAAATAAATAAAAGCTTTGTGGTTAACTACAGCACCAGCTCAGCTAAGTTTTAAAAATAGTCTCACTCTTCTGCCCCTAAAATTTGTGTCCTGTGTTCCCATATAGCAAGCAGGGAACTGAATGTCTAGTGGAGTCAGCAATTCCAGGTGCTATTCCTGGCTCTTTCACAGATTTCCTGTGTGACCTTGGGAAAGAACTTTTGACATTTACTTCATAAATAGCTAAGTCTGGAGAGTAGAAAATACCAACATTGAAAAAGATTAGTAAATTGAACATGAACATGAAAAGAAAAATGCCATGTATTCCTTACCTGATGAGTCTGAACTCTTTACAGTCAGCTCATAGGTTAAATCTGAGGAAAAAGAAGTTTATTTTTGTTAGAACATCATCATGGAGCCTGCACATTACCTGGTGGGCAGATTTACAATAAACACAGCTTTCAATAAATACAGAATTAACTCTTCCCACTGCCCAAAGCAAGAATAGGATATTCACTGCAAATTAGCAAACATGTAAAACAACTGATCTATCAGCTTTTTAAAGAAGAAGTGAAAAAACCTTGGCTTTGATCAGCCAGTTTGCCACGAGATACAAACTGAAGACCCTAAATCCACTCTTTTGGGAGTGGGTGGATTAGTGAGTGGGACCTTTGGGTGGGCTTTGCTGCTGAGGTTTCAGTGCTGAAGTGGGAAGCATCACTCCAAGGAACGGGTACCTGTGCAGCGCTGCTGCAGGCGGCGCAGCTCCTCGTGCAGCCCCTTCAGGGTGTTGGCGTGTTCTCGCTGCAGGAACAGCAGGTTCTTCTGGGCACTCTGCAGCTGGTTCTTCAGGGTTGAGGTGGCCATCCTGACCCTGCCAGGGAACAGACATGGAATTGTGATGGTGAGTTACCTTGCACAGGGATCCTCCCTCTGCAGCCAGGATCAGCAGGAATGGCTGAATCCTACTGTTAATGCATTGATCGATGTGTGATCATCAAATGCCACAAAAGGTTTTTCTGCTTTAGGACTATTTTGATTACAAGCGCTCTAAGTTCATCAAAAGCCTAATTATACTCTAGGCTGGAGCAGGGAACTCATTTGTTTGGAGTTAACACATTTAAAGGATTAACTTCAGACAGTCTAAATCATTAATCCCATTACAAGTTAAAAGCAGAGCTCTGAGGAATGGCCTACTGTGTCCGTCTTGCTGAAGGTTTCCACTTACCCCCAGGGACACAGGGATTGGTAAAATCCTTGGCAAGAACAAGGAAGAAAGCACTAAAATGCAGCAGCTCTAAGGAAAAAGGCAAAGCATGGGTCTGAGCACGGCCAGGCTGGTGGCACTGCCATGGATGTGGCTGCCATGGGTGCCTGAACTGAGACGTGGGCACTGGGACCAGCATAAGGGAAGCTCCAGCTGCTCTTGGGTTTCCTCAACACCAGACCCAATAACACAGAACAAGACAAGGACAATGCCTCACTCAAAGAGAAAACAAACAGATTTTTCTTGCTCAAGTTACAAGTACATGGAAATCTGTTACATCACTGGGTTTCCCTTACAGAACAGCCCTGTACAAGTAGGCCTTGGCTACAGCAGTGCTCACACCCAAAACCAGACACAGTTAACAGAATGATGCTGACAGACATCCCTGAAGACCCCTGTGCTGCCACTGTTGTGACTGGTCCTGATAAGGCAACAATGGATGGAGCAGGAAAGGCTAAATTCTGTTATATGTGTAGAAACCAGTAATTAGGTTACAAGGATAAGTGAAGAGTCAGAATTCCTGTTGCCTGGACAACTCCCTGCAGTGGCATTGCAACCATGCCTGGAATTATGGGACCACACACGGTGTCCAAGATGGGTCTTAACGTGTTTGCCTTGGCATGGCAAGTGTTCTCCACTGGGACTCTTTGGTATGGAGTCTTATGGCAAGAATTATTTTCTACCAGTTTAAAATTGGTAGAGCGAGTGACACACTTTTGTTATTCCTAAACATATCACAGCCCTGTGTTTAATTCTACACTGTTATTCCCCAAAAGAACACCAGACTTGGTACTCCAGCATCTTGGTGACACACTAAAGCACCTGGAGATGTGCTGTAGAAATCACACACACACACAGAGCCCTCCTGATTTCATCAGTGACCTGAACTGCCCTCATCCTCTACTGACTTATACCTACAGAAACAAGTATCTGATTAAAAAAAAAACCAAAAAAACACCAATCAAAAAAAACCGGTGTGAGAGATGTTAAGAAATCCACTTCTGAGCAGGAGCCAAACAGCCTGGTTACCTTGTAACAGAGATCAAGGATTAAGTTCAGTGCCCAAGAATGTGGGTGGTGGTGCCAACTGTGCTTTGTCGAGTGAATGGGCCATTTTACAATTACCATCATTAGCAAACAAGGAAAAATTATAGACTAAACACATTCTAAAAAGAGATTTCTAGGGTGGTTAAACAAATTTTGCAACACCCCATGACTGCCACACTGGTGGTCCCTCACAGCCACAGTGCTGGAGGGCTGTGGGAAGGGGCACTATACAGTCACAGCAATTACTGTGGGGCACCATTAATTCTGAGGAGTAAGGATATTTAAGCTGTGATACATTTTCAAAGTGACATCCTCTGGCTTGCAAAGCTGACATCAGATAGATGGGAGCTTTACTGAATCATCCCATTTCTTCAGTGTTCACCCTACTCTGATCGACTGAGCATGACAACAGGATAAAGCCACAGCTGGAGCTCTGACTGTGCAGGACTCCGAGGCTCAGAAGGGATTCTTAATAGAGGAATGTACTTTCCAAAGGAAACCCTAAGCTGTGATAGGAGTAGGTGAAAGAACAGCCTCCACAGAATAGCCCAGAGCTTCTGTTCTCACAATGGGTATTAATGGTGGCTTTACACCTGTAACTGTAACCTGAATAGGAAAATACTTGCCTGAATAGGAAAATATTTCATCACCAGCAGTAAGTGTTCATAACTCAGTCCTTGCAAATAAACATGTTCATTAAAAACTAGTTTCTAAATGTTCAAAAAAAACCAGAGCAAGGCTCTCACTATTCATCTCCTCAATTGCTTTTTCACTTTGATCTTCTGCATCTGAAAGATCACACCAGGATTACCTGCTCTAAAGAAAACAAATATAATCAGAGGCAAGCGAGTGTTATAGGCTTAGGAAGAAAATAAGAACTACCAGCATCAGAGCATCATCTTCCCTGCAGCAGCAGTAAGTTAATCAGTGAGATCAATTAAATCAACCCATGATGAGTGTTAGCTGCAGCCCCTCTGCACTAAGCAGTTTTCCACAACCCCCTGCAGCCTTTCTGAGCTTTTCCCTGTCACAGCAGCCTGGTTGTCTGCTGTCCTCTCCCCTTCAAGGGAAAGGGAAGGCCAGTGAGGTGAAGCCACAGCCTCCATGGATGCGTGGGCAGCAGATCCAGTTTCAAACCCATTTACCCACCTGCTTTTTACACAGCACAGCCAGCACTGTGAACTCTGTCCCCTGTGCTCTGGGAAACAGCCAAAACCATCTACTGTCAAACCAGGGAAAGGGAAAACGTCTTGCACAGACAGTCACTACACAGAGACACAGATTTGCTATGTCCCACAGTCCTGGGATTGCACTAAGCTGATTTCATCTCAGGCTCTCTGAACTAAGAAGGTCAAAAACCACAAGAGAAACAGCAAATGCAGAAGTCAGTGGTGCCCTTTATAGCCCAGAGGACCAATCTTGACCTCCCACCACAGAAATTGGTGGGACAAGCTCCCAGATCTACCAGGCTCTGGCTGGATGCAGGCAGATAAATGACACCAGTGCTGGGAAGAATGCTGTGACTGCATACACAGCACAAAGTTATGTCACTATGGTTTTTCCCCCTTCCCCTTTGTCTCCAAACAAAGTCAAATGTTAGCTGTGTTCTTACACAGACAGAACTGTGCAATGCAGAGCCTGGCAAAGTCCCCTGGGAATGCAAGCAGCATTTGGGAAGGATGACAGAACACTAAAGGGACACTGCAGTGTCCAGGGGTGATGGTGAGGGTGACACACCTCCTCTTTGGCAGCAGGACTGGCCCTAAACACCGAGTGTCCAACCTGTCAGTGACAGAGGCTTTGTGGGGATGGTGCAGTGCATCCCACCCTTCAAACATCCACATTTTCTCATTTCTCAGGACCACCACATCACCAAATGTTTCTATATATAGCTCAGAGATTGAGCCTCAACTCCTCCAAACAATGGATTCACAATTTCTCTTGAATATTATAGCCAAGGAGGAACAAATGGAATGAGTCAAACAGAATTCCCTTGGGAATGTTAAGTACAACACTTTAATCATGATTGCACCTACCTAAGCCATCATCTTCCAGTAAAGCAGAGAAGGGAACTTCAATGATCATTCCTGTAAGCTCACCTTAAAAAGGAACTGTTCTGTCTCCTTACAAGTGTGTGTTCTCTTCAAAAGAGAATACACACACACAGAATCTTATATAGAAAAGGAAAAAAATATTAAACAGGAGCTTTCAAAATGCAACTTAATCACAGCCTCACCATAAACAGTCACTGAATTTTAACAGCCACTTCTTGCCTTGCAGAGGATGTGCAGGCTCCAGGCCTTTTTGTATCTTAAGCATTTGGACAGAGTTCAAAATGTTTCAAGGCAACAAGCATCTGGCTGCGTATCAGATGCCTTAGCACAAAATCAGAGCATCTCTATACTCTGCTGCAAGATAGGAGGAGGGAGATGCTACTCTCTGACCTTAGACACAAGTCTAAAGGATGGAACAAGCCCAAATAACAGTGATGTAACATTTTCATTCCTGTTTGGTATCCACTAAACAGAACACAATAACCTCCTTTTACGTGGATGGGGTGACCATCACCTGAGAAGCTGCTTTAGCTCCCTGCCAATTCCCAGCCTTAAAATATGTATGGGCAGACATTTTCCTCTCAACTGCTCACTGGCCAGCACTCCATCCAAATGTAACAAAAACTGCCAAAATGTCATTTGTTTGCTATACAAAATACAATTTCAAGAATTAAGTAAGGACAGTGGATACCTCTTGTAAGAACCTCCAAAGCTTTAGCCAGACCCCATTTTAAAGATTGTCACTGAACTGACCAAACTTATCTAAACACAGCATTAATGCTGAAATTACTGACAGTCACTTTGTTGTTCTTTGCTTAGATCAGCTCTCCATCTCGGAGACATAATGCCATCCCCAAAGTGTTTGCTCAGCTCCTTTCAAAGGACACAGCAAAGGAGAAAGGACAGCCTCCACACCCAACTCAAGGGCTTTGCTCTTTCTGCTTGGACATTTAAGTCCCCCACGAACTGATTCTATCACGCCTCTACTAAAGCAGATCCAGCAGTAACACAGCTCAGTGACAAACTGTTCCAGTTTCAGATTTCTGCTCACCCCTCGTTCACCCGTGCATCAGACTAAGCCAGTTCAACCAGCCCCGTGCTGCTAAGTCAAACTTTGCAGACAACACACCCAGCCTACGCATCCACCTCGGGACATCCCTTCCCTTCTCCCTGCTTCCTTATCAGTAACACCTCTTGCAGCAACACCTCTATCCTCAGCCTTCTGCAGTACAATATAACGACGCTAACACATCATTAGTGACCCATATTCGTTTGTGTGTTCTAAAGCAAGCAAAATTAGTAGTTCTTTCCCGGAGACAATGGAGGGGAAGAAGGAACTGTGTCACTGTCCTCCCAGAGGAAGGACATGATTTCGCTTTCTCAGCTCCTTTTCCATTTCTACTGCTTTTGATGCTATTTTACTCAGTGGTTTCTCTGCCTGACTTTCCCATCATTTTCTGATCAGAGGCTGTGTAAACTCTTTACAGTTAATCTCTGAATGTCCTGCAAGCACACACTTGAGCATTTTAGTAAGAAGATGATTTTTTGTTACTCCTACAGCAGCTGGTATGGCAGCGGGAAGAATTAATGAGTGGACACCACCCTGGTAGCAATGATTTAATTCTGGATGCTCCAAAGGAACCAGCTGGTACTTGAGCACAGAACTCACCGACTGCCTACGTGCCCGACTGTCTACCTGGAGTCAGGAGCACTGACAGGAACAGTTCACATGGTGTTTTCGCTGTCCTTGAGACCACCCAACCCCAGAGCTGTCACAAGGGAAGAGACTAAAAGGAATCAAGATATTAAAATCACTGCTGTGGCAGAGATTATTAGAGAACCAAATCAAATAGTCCTGCAGTAGCATTTCGTGCAGACACAATTATTATGACCAATACCAGGGTAGGCAAAGCTCAGGCTGTACAGCAATCAGGAACAAATAGCTTACTCTGGCAGGAAGCTTTGAAAATTACCTAATTTGAGCCTAATTCACTTTAGGGAGACAAAGAAGGTATTACCTAAATGACACTGACGACTTCAAAAGAGCCCCTTTAATAATGATGAAATGACAATAAAAGCCCTCACAAGCAAGACTACATTGTCATGTAGAGGAACAGGTTGCTTCTCTTCTGCTCTCGAGCACGCAGCTCCTAAAGAATGGCTCTTCTATTTTATTCACCCCTCCATCCTGAGGATAAAACAGTTTGTTATTTTAATATAATCTCCCACAAGGCCACAGAATGCAAACTGCACCCCAACACAACCAGGCAGTCACAATATTGCAAAGACACGTTAGTCTTTCTAGTAAACCAATTTCTTTTGTCAGAAGAATGACAAGAAAATTAATATTCAATTCTCCCAGACTAACACAGTATCAATGTTACACATAAACCTGAGCCTCACTCTATTTTTTTCTAAGTCATTAAGAAAGTTCTCCAGCTTCAGTTAAAGCTGAATCAGGACTTAGGTTAGTAAGGTGGGCTGTGGGTGGTTTTGGTACAAGGATCTGTTAAGAATAACTCCAAATTCATGCTTAGAAATCACACTACACTACAGAATAGTCATGGGCTTTTTTCACAGATCACATACTCACTTCTGAACACTGCATGCCCTCTTTTAATTTTGTCCTCTATGATCAAGAATGTGTGAATTGCACCAGAAACTGAAGAAAATGTATTTGTACAATATAAAAATTTGCCTTTTCTGAAGCCTGCTGAAACATAAACCAAAAGAATTACTAAGCTGGTTTCACATAACCAACCTGGCTGGGCCTTTTCCTGCTCCCAAACTCGACAAAAACCCATCACCACACAGACATGTGACTATTTCACTGCCCAGCCCTGATATGATTTTTTTCTCACCCATCCCACTCACATACAGTGAGCAAGAACTTAGTGCTGCATTCCTGAAATGCTCCAGAATCACCTTCCTGGTCATTCAGTGAACCAGGTCAGGGAAGTGGTGCAGCTGAAAACAAATCCGTTTTCCCACTGGCTGTTTTCAGGTGGGAGGTTCACTGTGCAGCACTGTAGATGCCTGGGGAAGGTGAAAAAAATAAAAATAAAAAATAGAATCTGTAAGCAGGTCAGGGGGTGGTACAGGCAGAACTGCTTCCTGCAGCAGCACTAGCTCCAGGCACTTGCCTGAGCACGAACTGCAGAAATTATGATTTTCAGAGGTTACCAGGAATATTTATGAAACATGGCAGAAGGCACTGAGCCTTACAGCAAGGTAAAGAAATCTATCCTGAGAGATCATTTACAGAGAGCAGCTATTGTAAAGCAACTCTACAGAGCTGCACGACTATTTCCAGGCAAGAGTAACAGGCTGAGGAAATGCTTTTCTCTAATGCTGTGATGCTGTTTCATAAGGCATCGATTTTTATTATTTTAGAACAGCAACTACGATCAAACACTCAAAATTGGTCTCCACTTTGCTAAAGGTTTTGAGAGCTGCTGATGAAGGAAATCTGGTCGTGGTGATGACCTATGTCCAAGTCCTTTCTTAAGCAAGATTTTTTTGGTGTTAAGTAAGATTCCAAGACAAAGGATCCCAAACAGAGGTGCTTTATATCCTCCCTTACATAACCCAGGTATCTCAAACTGAGCCAATAAAGGTACAAAGCTTGAATCAAGCTTTCCTGAGGCTGGAAAGGAAACAAGCAGACACATTACAAAGGGAACCTGCCGGTTCTGACATCATTCCCACGGCTTTTCTTCACAGATGGACTCTTCCCGAGCTCGACACCTCTGCTCCACAGAAATGCGATCTGCCGTGCCTTTTGTGCTCTCCCTCCGGGCACGGACTCGGATTACAGGGAGCTACTGTTCCCTGGCATATTTTCAGCCTTTCTGGAGACAGCTACCATTCTGTTCACGGAGAAGCCATGACATTTAACAGTTTTCAGTCCAGCACTGTTTTTAAATAACACTGATTTAAAACCCCATCTCTCTCAATCAAATAATTAAAACCAACAAGCAGCAATGTATTTTAACATTTTAAATACAAACCAAAGGTTTCCTTGAAGTAAAATGAGAACAAACATGCTCGTCAATGGCAGGAAAGAAATAGCAATCCAAAGAAAAGTCTTTTTTTAATGATTATTTAAAAGCACTCAAACGAACAGCTTGCAGAAGTTCCAATACACTCTGAAAACATCAGTTTCAGCAATATTTTGTCATGCCTCTAATGTCTAGAAGTAAATAAATTTATTGTTCCTATTTATAGTACCATAGTCTGTAACATCACCCGGAGAAATGAGCTGGTAGATAATGGCAAAACATTATTAAAAAAATCACTCACTGCTCCCATGGGGATAGACTAACACCCATTATCACACTGCTGGATATCCTGGTTTAGAGGAAGATATTTTTTACATCACTTAAAAACAAGCACAGAGAATAATCGGGCCCACACCCATTGATGATACTACAGCCAGACAGGCAAAGGTGATGGAACAGAGGTGAGGGACAGCAGGTGGTAAAAGGGGGTTAAAATTCCCACTCGGCTCCACTCAGTGAACTATTTGCCATCTTCACGTGCTTTTCAGATGTACACTGGATTCGTGCAAGGAAAGCAGAGCCCTGCAGATAAGGTTTGTGCCTGAACAAAGAGCATCCTCCCACCTCAAGCCCACCCAGGCCGTGGGCAGTGGGCCCTGGAGCAGAGGCTCGGGCTCTGCCAGACCCTTCTGGGAGTGCTGGCTCTGGTTACACCGTTGGCTCATGGCAGCAGCCCCTGTCAGAGCAGCAGCCCCTGTCAGAGCTGTGTCTGTGCCTCGGATTGTCACAGCCACTCGTGTTCCCGTGTGCCGCAGGAAGCCAGCGCACAGCCCTGTCCTTCTTCACCACCAACATCCTCACATTTTCCTTTTGGTGGCTGTGCTTTCCAAACCAGCAATAAGAAAAAACTATGTCCCACACTCAGCTTTCCTCCCTCCCCAAATTCCTTGACTGCTGAATTTTCAGTAAAGTGCTGCTCAACTAAACCCATCACTTCGAGTTACTAACAGACACATATACATAAATATGTACAGAAAGTATCACTTGTCAGCAAAACAATTCTTGTCTGTTCTCTCTAGAAAATAAACTACAACTTGCCACCTTCTTTAAACTTTCCTATGCAAAATGAAGTTAAACATGAACTCGAGTAACGTGATTAACAGTTATCTTTTTACTCAATATGAAAACAATCCTTCATAGTTTTGCTACTTTAAACCACTATTTTTAAAGCCACGGAACAGAAATGAGATACCTAGAAATTACAACAGAACTCCCTCTATTATGCTGTTTATAATGCTGAATAAATATTTTATTTTCCTTTACATTATTATCTACATTCTGCCATAACAGCACTGGGGAGTTTGTGTTCTCCCTCCTGCAGTTAAAGCACTGACTACTGTGGTAGATCTGGATGAACAAATATATCGCCCTTAACACCTACAGCCTCTTGAAGTAGGGCACACTAAGGAACAGTGGGATTTTGTAACAAATCACATTTAAAAAATAATTTAAAAGCACTGAAAGTGTGCAGCTATATCTGAAACCTGATGTAAAGTAAACAACTGAAAGAAATGAGATTATTACTGTTCTACAGTTTGCAAGAACTACTGGACTGGAAATTACTTAGAGTATCTGGATTGGCCATGAGACCTTTGTCTTTTCTAAGGGGATGAGGGAGGAAACTTTACAGATATATTAAGCAGAAGTACAACAAGAGGATGAAAACAAGTGGTTAGCATCAGTTTAGCCAATATTCTTTCTTTCTACTTAAGCAGCTGATACTTTCCTCTATTATGACCTTCCGATCTTTGTTGTTTCACTAAAAAACACTGTTGCAGCCTCAGTACAACCAAAAGCTTGAAAAATCAACAATATTACAAGTCAGCCATTATCTGTGTATAAAGCACGTGCTTTAAGCTGTCAAACCCAAAAGCAATGTGCAGTTTAAGAGCATAAATGTCAGTCTCCCAGAGACTCAGTCACAATAAGGCACAACAGAACTGCATTCACTAATGAGCAGATTATATGGGAAAAGGCACTGTATTTACAGTCACATCCATTTGTCTTTTATTTTTTAATTAAAGAGTATAATTGATATTACAAAAGCTTAATATAGCTTTTTAAGTGTAAGCATCTTACCATCTAAGTAAAGCCAACAAGTATCCTGGATGCTTCCTATGCACCTGCAATGCAGATCAAAATAGACAATTCCACCCCCAGGGCTGCCTCAGCTTGTGTGTTCACATTTACCTTCACTGTCTCAGCTTTATTCAATTTAATAAAGTGGACTCAGGTGTGTTCCGCTGCCGTCCAGGGCGGGAAGGGCCCCTCCTTCCTCCCTGCTGTCCCACCCCATGTCCTGCGTAGGGAAATTGCGTCTGGAAGCATCTCCATGTCTGAAGACGCCCTGCACTTCTCTGCTGCCATAGCCACAGACGACAGGCGTTCTCCTCCAAAGGAAAAACCTCCTCCTCTCAAACGAAGGTTATTCCCTACCCACTCCAAAACATACACAATCCACCCGTCCAGCCCTTTGCAGGCCCAGTGTTGCTCATGAAAACGACACTGTTGTCACTTTGTAAAGTGAAAAGGCGCGATGCAAAAGGCGCCCGCGAAGGATGCGGCGTAAAAGCCGTCCCGGCGGGTGCGGGCGGGTGCAGCGGGAGCAGGGGAAGGCGATGGGCGGCCCCTCTCCTGCTCTGGGGCACATCCCAAACAGAAACATCCACACGTCCTCGGCCCCGACCGGGCAGAAACGGAAAGACAAGGGGGGTACAGCGAGATGCAGGGCAGTCCCTTCATCCACTGTCCCTTCATCCCCTGTGCTCCAGTGACGAGAGAAGGGCCCTGGATGCTCTCAGGAGCGCGCAGGAAGCGCTTTGGTCCAGCGCCAGCGCCCGGCCCGGAGCCGCCCTGCGCGCCCCCGCCGCGCTGTTCGCTGCNTGATGCACAGTGCAATTGCTCATCTCCAGCTGACTGATGTCAGACTGCCCCTCCCCAAACCCAGATCAGCCCCTCTTCTGGGTAACTCCCCCAGTTTTGCCACTGGGCATTATGTTCAATGCTGTGGAATATCCCTTTGGCCAGTTCAGGTCATCTGTGCCAGCTTTGCTCCCTCCCAGTTTCTTTTCTGAACCTCCTCGCTGGCAAAGCACGATACACAAAAAAGAAAAAAAAAAAAAAATTCTTGACTTAGAATAAACAGAACTTAACAAAACCCAAAAGAGTGTGTTACCAACACCATTCTCATCCCAAATCCAGAGCACAGCACTGTACCAGCTACTGAGAATAACTGAGCTCCCCACAGCTGAAGTGAGGACAGAGGTGCACCAGGTGTGTCCGTGTGTTGGGAGCAATGTGTGTGCACATGTGTGTTGGTGTGAAGGATGAGGGGGGTGGAAACACATCTGTGAGCAGAAGTTGTGATGTGTGCTCCAAAGGATCATGGCAACATGTGTGTGGATGTGTGGGAAAAAGCCTGCCTGGAGTTTGGGGGGGTGTTTGTGCTATTGGCACACGTGTGTGAGTTTTCCCCAAGCGCAGCTGCAGCAGAGCCCCAGGAGAGCTGTGGGGTTGGAATTCCTGCAGCCTGTGCTGCTCCACACATGCACCTTCACTCTGCACTGTCATTTCTGCATTAATATATGAATAAATGTGACCTTCAGCTGCCCAGCAGTAGGGTAGGCTCTGGGTGTGCAGCCCTACATGGTTGGATATGCTCTGCATTTTCTCTACAAATCAATGTTGAAGATGATGGAACATGGCACAGTCACTGGCCTGTGATTCTATCTCTGGCAGATGCACACAAGCATTTATGGATGCAGTGTCTTTTCTATGTTTGTACTGGAAATAAAATACTTCATTATAAGGGGCTTCAAAATTAAGAGATAGAAACTTGGCTTTTTGAAGGAACCAACAGAAAAGGCCAATAAAGTTTCTAGAAGTGAGAAATAATTTTCTTAGTCAAAAGATGCACTATACACAGCATAAGGAAGAATTTCATACCTTCACCAAAATCAAATTCAGCATCAAGCTGCAAGCTGCTGGCTCTACCTACCTTCAAGGTGATTCTGTTGTGTGTGGAGACACAGAGGATGGATCTTTACATACTTTGCACCTTACAGCTTGTAAAACTAGGGAAAAGGAAGCACAACATAGCCTAGAGGGAAATATTTTAAAGAAAATTCATTAGTCCTTAGTCAAAGCTAAAACCAAGGATGACCAGTTTTAAATGGGTGTTTAGAAGTGAAAAGCCTGGTACAGGGGGAGATTTAGCTCTGCCAGCAGCAGTGCAGGAAGGCCCTTCCATTTTATCCATCCAGCTTTTTATACGAAATGTGGACTCTTAGTTCAGGATCCCGTTAGGTGACAATCTAGTCTGGGAAAATGATTCAGTTAGAACTTGTGCCAAAAGAGAAATGCATCTGCCATCTGAATCATCCTGGCAGGAAAGATAGAAGGATGTTAAATTCAATATGGATCCCTAATAACTGAACACAAATTAAGGAAAACCCCCATCTGTGTTGCTACAAAGAAATGCTTTTTATTAACACGCCTTAAGATGTGACATTTATAGAACAGAAATATGTACCTGTACTCCATGTAAGGAAAACCTGTTGGAAACCAAGGGATAAAAATACATTCATTCAGAAATAAAACTGAAATAGTCCCTGAGCATTTTTTCCATGTGCCTCTGGTTTCTCTGAAATTTTCAGTTCTCAGAAGTTTCAGCCTGCAAGTGTCACCCCAATTTGTCATCCTTTGAAGGGCTGCTCTGCCCCTCGCCAGGTGAGCAGCACTGAGCTGCCCCAGTTTCTTCATGTTCAAAATGGAACATGAGCATGGTAATTATGTGTCATTAATATCTGCAAAATTCTTGAACAATCCTGAAGAGGGGAGTGCAGTATAATACAGTTACAGCTCAGCGACTATAACTGGAGGAAGTTCTGACTCCCATTGCAACCCCTGAACTTTAGAGACAGCCAAAAATTCAAATCCCCAATCCATCCCAGTGCAAACACCAGGGTCTCAGACATGAGCATTTTGCAGTAAATGTTTGTGGTCCCCCAAAATCAGAGATCACAAAAGCTTTGTCATGCTTTGCAGTGGTCTGTAAAGCTTCTTGCTGTCTCTCTGCTTTTCAGGTGCCTCTCTCCTAATTTTTCTTTTGCTTGCTGTGTTTTTTAAAAAGAAGAGGTTACAGGGAGAGGGAAGAGCAGCAGAGCTGCAAGCAGGAAGGTTTAATCACCTCTCCTGTGCCCCTGCACACGGATGTTGTTTCTCTTTGCTGTGCATCTCTAATATCAACAAGCACAGCTGGCCTGGTTTTGATTCCAGTAATGCTGATCTAAATCCAGGCACCCTCCACCCTATAAAGCCAAAAGAGTTACTATTAATTAGATCAGCGTGGCTGAGATGAGAATCCGGGATTAGCTCCCCATTCACCCTGGCGGGAAGGGGAGCAGCTGGAGTGGCTGTCCCTCCATGAGAGCAGGAGCTCACAGGCTGTGGGATGAGTTCCCTGCTCACAGCAGCACTGGGCAAAGGAGGGAAGGGGAAGGGATTGTGCAGAGCCTTTCCCAGAGCTTGGTGGGCAACAACAGCCAGGATGAAACTCAGTGAAAATACTGAAATCTGGTGGGTGATGTGATCCCTCCCCATTTCAAAGGGAAAGATTTAAAAAATCAGAACGAAATATATATAAGCGTGAGTGTAGAGAGAGAAACCTCTAACACTGAATTTTACTTCATACCTCTGCTGCCAGACATCTTATTGGAGGAGCATCAATTAAAATCCTCTCTGCCTGATCCCGCTCAGTGGCACCATCCAAGCCGGCATTCCTCCCTCAGGGCTCTTCTTTGAGTGCTGTCTTTGGTCCCTTTGCTGCACTTTACCAACAGCCTCTAAGATAATTAGCAGTCATCAGATGAGAATTAATTTTTAACAAACTTCTCCCTGCGTGGGAGAGGGAGTGGAAAGCTCAGTGAATGGCAGGAAAAGTCTGTGCAGGGAGTGACGACAGGTCCTTTTATCGTCCTTCGCAAAACAGGGACATTACCAAGGATTTATTTACAGAAGCTGGGAGGAATAAGGGAGATGCTGTCAGCTCCTTAAGGCAGAGATTGGTTTTAGTTATTGTTTCTCCTTTGTTTGCACAACACTTGGGCCAGAAGGCTCCTGGTACCAGAGGAAACCTCCTCCTGCAGAGCAAGGAACATCTGATGGCAAGTGCTGAAACTGATGCCCAGGCGTCTACTGAGGAGGAGAAAGCAGGTCAGGATCCAGGAGATGCCTAATCCAGCCTGACGTTTGGGGCTGGAGGAGCAGAAGGTGGGAGCTGCTGTGAGTTGCATCTCTGTGCATGGAGGGGGGCACAGCACACAGATCCTTCCTGCAACTCAGCTGCAGCCTCACTTCCCAGCAGGGAAATGGTGCTGAGCAGAGCGTGGCCAGCTGTGTCCCAGCTGTGTCCCAGCTGTGCCCCACTGGCCTGCATTGCCTTTGGGTCACGACAGGAGCACCAGCAGTTGTTTCTAGTAGGAGACAGCATCATCTGCAAATAGCTTTGCTGTGGCTCTGCCTTGCTTTGGCTCCCTCAGCAGCAGGCGGCCACAAGGATCCCTTGGATCATATATTGCCCAGAAAGCTGATTTAGTGCAAGCTGCCCTTATCTCATCCATTAAACGTGCAAGTGAATTGATGTACTCCCTGATCGTAAAACATTGCTACAACTGCTGGCTGGGAGAAGGCGTCAGCCCCTTACTCAGCTCCCTTATCTCCATTTACCAATCAGACTCTTAGTAAATCCATTATTTTTCAGCATTAATTCATGAGATGGCCATTAGCCAGAATTCAAAAGCAATTCCCACCTTTCAATTATATCATGGGCCTTTCCCAGAAACCTGGGGAAGAAAGGGTTCTCATTCCAATCAGAAAGGGTGTAATTAAGGTCCAGAATAGTTCTAAAAAAGCTCTTCAACTAGGCAGCTAAACTTAGACAATTAGTTCACAAAGGAAAAAAAGACGAGTTGCAAATAGCTGAGAAACAAGAGAACATTTTTTTTTTTTCCCTCGGGCAAAAGAAAACCTTAAAATCTACATTTTAAGACTTTCACAAAACCCTCCCAAAATTAAGAAATATAGCCTGCAGTCTGCAAGCAATCCCTGACAGGTTTAGATCTGTGCGCTCAGGCTCTGCCTACTGTATTCTATCAAGGATCATCAGGAAAAAATACACTGACCTCTGTGTTCAGGGAACAAAACACACATCCCGACGCCTGCCGGTGTTGTCAGCCCCGCTGGATGTGCTGTAGCCATTACCGTGCATTAGCGCTCGTCACAAACATTTACACACAAACCATGATTGCTGCCTTTCAGGTCAGCGATAGAGCCACTCTGGAGAAGCAGATTCGCAGTGGGAGATGTACCCTTGGGCCAAAGAATCATTAAATTATCAGCATCAAGAAACCTACAGCAATGTGACTTGACGGCTGTACAGTGCAGTTGTACAGTACGAGGCTGAGGTTGTTTACGTTGGATTTTTTAAACCTGGTCTACACTGAGTTTTTTTCCGCCTCTGAATAATTTCCCATCACTTCTGAGTCTGATCACCTTGCATAGCCCTGTGCTGCCACAGTCCTCCATCCCGTCCTCACAACAAACAGTGCCCATGAGAAGAGAGCTTGCAATCTGGCTGGACAAAGAGTGGGAGAAATCATAGAAGTATTAAGGTTGGAAAATACCTAAATATAGAATTCCTTTTGCTGAGATTCAAGGCATGGAAATATTAAATAACCTGCCAGAGCACACTGGGAAGCTGAGCTACATTGCCTGAGGGCCTGCCTCACATTTTATGAGAGATGATCTCCATTCCTGTGGAACAGAACTTGCTCACTGTTAGGCTCGGGAAGTACAGATGCCTATAATCCGTCTTTTAAAAAGGGTTTTTAATGACCAGGAAACAGCACAGAGATCTGAGCTTGCATTATAAACCCAAATCATGTACTGCCTGTAAGCACAGCATTCCACCTCCCCACAACTCAGTTGCTCTGTGGTCTCTAGGTGAGGGAAAACGAAGGGAGTTTATTTTATCTTCCCTGATGGTGGCTGGTAATGACCTGCGAATTGGTGTCATGTGTAGCTTTTTTTTTTTCCTTTTTCCTTTTTCTTTTTCTTTTTCTTTTTCTTTTTCTTTTTCTTTTTCTTTTTTTCTTTCTTTCAGGCTGTAAAACAATTAGGTCTGGTCCCCAGTTAGAGTTTTGCTCCTTGTGTCTGGGAGGGTTTTTGCGCTTGCTGCCGGGGAGCACTGGGTATCTGGGAGTTGTAAAGATGTCTGTGGTTTTATTGCTGCATTTTTACAAACCTCAGGTTTGTATTTGTATTACGATTGCTGCTGTGAGGATGTTAAAAAAAAATCATGTTTCTCTTTGAGATTACATTTCACTCTGTTGATCTTTCTCTTGACATTTCAGGGAGTTGGGGGATACTGGCAAAACATGCAGGGTAAGCAAAGGAGATCTCCTTCACCCCAAATCCTACCTTTGCCAAACTGAGGAGGCACAGGATGTTTTCAGTTATTAAACTAACATAGACTTGGGCTGGTGAGAAGCCGTGCCCGAACAGAGCAGGGCTTGCTGTGATGCTAACAGCCCAAGACAATGCTATTTTCCCTCTCCTGATAGAGCTGCTGAATCTTTTCCAGCCTTCTTTTTTTTTTTCTCAGCCAAACCTTATCTAAATAGTCTGTTCTTGGGGCAACAGACAAATTGCACAGCTGTTTAACTGTCACTGTTTCAGACCTGTTTTCAGACTGCAGGGCTTTATTTCAGATTGATTAAGCAAATGATACACAAAGAAGAAATCTCTCCCTTCCATCTCTTAGCTGAGACTAATGGTGAAGTTGAGATGCAGAGATGTGCTGGCATTTGGCTGCTGTAGAGCTGTATCAATTCTCTGTTCTCACTAGTCAGGGGAATTCTAAAATCTTTTCATCTTGCCTTAAAGATACAGAATTGGTTTCCATCAGCTTGCTGATAAAAAACCAAAAAAGGCACATAGAAACCTGCAGACTTGAAACCCATGGTCAGTCTCAGCTCATTTCTTTTTATTATGTTCACTTTCAAAAGACCCCAAAGAACTTGGCAGCTATTAAGGAGGTGGTGATAGAGCTGTAAATTACATGGCAGTGCCCTGGAAAGAGCCAGTTTCAGTATTTGGAAAGAAGAAAGCTGAAGTCAATTTACTGTATGAGCTGTTGCAAACACTCAGACTTTCTGATTGATAGGATGAAGATGGGAGCAACTTAGGACAGAAAAATTTTTGATGTTGGGAGCTATCCTGGATTATTTATTATCAGAGATGGTTCATTCCAGGCACTGATAATGACAGTGCTGTAGTCACCAAGTCTCAGCCTTAAATAAACTATTTATGGGTACATTAAAATGCTGTTGCTCACATCCTCAACAGATTTGGCCGGGACAGATTCTGAGATAACACTGGGATGAGTGGCTGCTTGACAAATTGTCTGGAGCCTTTGCAGGGTTCAGGGTGCTGGTTTTCCTTCTGCTCTGTGACCTTTAGCAAGGCAGTTCCCTTCTCTCTGCTCACCTCTTGCCTGGCTGGGACTGCCTCAGGCTGTACAAATCTGCAGTGCCTGGAACAGCAGGACAGGGATGTTGGTCGAGGCTTCTTGGCAGCAGAGGGATGCCAGCAGCAGATAATCACCAACTGGAGTCATCGGGTTTGCATAAACACAAAGCTGCTCCATCAGAGACAGTCTGTGCCCTGAACAGACTCCCTGGGCCTTCTGTGAACCCCTGCTGACAGCAGATCTGTCCCTGGGGCAGGTTCCTCCCTGGGCCTCTGCACACGCCTGGGGCACGAACAGTGCCGGGCTCCGGGGAATGTTTGTGAATAAAACCAGAGAAGATATATAGCTTTGTTTTTTTGTTTTGTGTTTTTTTTCCATGCAGGGTATGGTGGTTTGGCATCTGTCAGGCAAACAGATTAAGAACAGATGGGGAAAAATGTGAAACCCCGTGGATCTCCAAGGGATTATTTCAGAAACACGGGGAACAAACACATGCTGGATTCTGGCCCCTGCTCTTACGTCCTTTCTGCAGGCACTGCCCCAAACGTGTTTTGTGCTGGTGAACAGTTCTGCCCCTGTGCCTTGGGCATCTCCAGTCTGCCTTTTTTATGCTGCTGTCCCCTTCCAGCCCTCACCTCAGGCCTTACCTGGGCTGTACCAGGGAGCTACTTGGGGTTCCTTCCCCTGCAAAGTGAGGAAGAAGGTCTGCACCCTGCCCTGAACCTGCGGGCACAGAGACCGTGACCTCTTCCTTTGTCCATGCTGGAGGTTCCCAGCTCTGACGGTTGGTTTATTGCCCCTCTTTAAAGCCAGCTCAGGTCACCAAAGCTGTGGAGAACAAGAGAACATCCAGCCCCGAGCGCGTCCCCGATCTCAGCCCCGAGCGCTCCAGGGCCGGCCCCGCGCGCAGTTCCGCCTGCAACCAGCAGAGGGCCCCCGCCGCCCGCGCACAGCGCCTGCCCCGGGAATGGTCGGGAATAATTCGGGAATAATTCGAGATCGGCCACGCACAGGCACCAGGACAGCACGGGATGGACCCAGAGGAAAAGTTAAACCTCAGGGAACAGCCGAAGAAGTGTGCAGAGACCTTTGAAAATGCTGCACCCACTGTGTTATGTAAACTCATCCAGGTTACATCTAATCAGTGAGCACTTACCTCTCTAAATCCCCCCCTTCTTTAGGGCCTGGGACCCATACACAGAAAATGGAGTCAGAATAGTTTAAATCTACATACACCACGTCTGTGCTCAAGAAATAAATCAGTACCTCAGTTCCTGAATGGTGCTGTGGGAGATGCCCCTGATGCCTGGATGAGCCTGCGTTTTGGTCAACTGGCTGCTCCTTCTCTTCTGACTGTCCTCTGTATTGGAGAAAAATACGGATTTTACTCCTGGCCCACAAAAGAAATCTTGGTTTTCAATGGGCCATCGAGCAAAATACCTGGAGCTGGAAAGGGAACACAGAGGAATGTGCAGAGAAACACACCTAAATCTTGGAGAAAGTACTGCTGCCTTTCACCACAAATGGGCCTCAATACAGCTCTCCTGGGGAATACCTGGATAACATGGAATCTTCCAGGCATGGAAGCAGCACTTTGTGGGCTGCATGGTGCTGGAGCTGAGCCTGGACATGGCCTGTGGACTCTGCAGTTCACCAGAGACTCCCATTCCACCTTGGCTCTTGCCAGTATTGCAGAATAACCATGGTGACAAGGCTCCTTCGCCTCCCACTGATCCCTGGCTGCCTGTAACTGGGATCAGCTGTAGAAGAGCACCCGACAGGTTCCACTTGGCTCAACAATTAAAACTGTCTCCATCCCAGAATCAGCACAAGCCTAATCTCCCTAAACAACTTCAGGGATACATTTTCAGGAGTGGAACCAGAGTGTGTGGCAGCTGAAGTGCCTGGCTAGCCAGGGGAAAGATGAGGTACAGCCAACATCCAGGTGGACCTTAACATCCAGGGTCCATAACAGAGGCCAGACCCCTCAGTGGCTGTAAAAGTCCTACATTAGGCTTTAAAGATTTGTTAGCTGTAATTAAGCAGCTTTCTGGTCCCATCAGCTAGATGTAACAATCCCTTGTAGCCCATTAACAAAAGGAGCTGGCAAGCCTGGATTTGATGACTGACTGAACAATATGAAGAGGTGGTGATTTGCTGGCGATGTGTTAAAACAGGCAACAAATCAGCTGGCAACCTGCACTGGACTGAAACAAAATCAAAGCAAGAGGCAGATGACTTTGAATGGGCTCCAAAGGTCACAGAGAAACAAGCAAAAACTGATAAAGTTCACAGGAAAACAGAGCGAGCAGAAGGAGCACTGCATCTTCTTGGCACTGGGAGCAGTTGGCATCCGACTTGGAACGAATGCATTTCTGAGTTAAAAAAATACATTTATCTGGAGGGAAGCTGGAGGCATAAAATCCAAAATGAACTGGTGCATGTGAGCTTGGCTGTTCCAGCACTGGGAGAGCGTGCAGGGACTGTGGTGCTGGCAAAGGTGGAGTTGCTGTGGAGCTCCAGTGCTGCAGGGATGGTGACACTGGGGGCAGAATCCAACAGTGGCTGTCCCCATGGTGGGTGCAAGGGGTCACAGCTGCAGGACTGTAACTGCACCCCATGGGTGCTTCACACTGTCCCATCAGTCACAGGTCAGGAGAACAATGCAGAAGAATCAGCTCCAGCATTAGAGCTCAGAGTCTGATGGTCCTTACATGAGGCAAGATAGAACCATGTATGAGAAAGAAGCAAAGAAGTCCCTTTGCTTTGAGGATGCACTAAAGAGGAAAAAGCACTGCCAGGCCAGTGCAAGGAGCTCAGAACATTCCGAAGGTGGGATGCCTAGAGCAGAGGAGGAAGAGTGTTAGTTGGTACTTTCCTAATTACAGGATCTGCTTAGCTATTTTAAGCCATGTTCCATGCAATATTGAAACACACAAGTTTTCATCTTTTGGCAGTTTGGTTGGTACAGCATCTAATTATCCCTGCAGCTTGGGGATGGTAGAAAATGCTTTTCAGACACCCAACAGAGATAAAACAGGTAGAAAATGTGCAAGCATTCCCTTCTCTCTTGGACTTTGGCAAGGGCAGAAGCCAGCTCCCACAGTACCTCCTGCACATTTGTCTTCGTATTTGCATTAGGAAGCATCTGTAGGAGGCTTGGAGCAACCAAGCCCACAGAAATGGGAAACACATAAGGGAATGGTTTATACCAGTTCCTCCCAGTGCTGTGACATGAAAAGTTCAACTCTGTGTGAGTCGCAAACTTCCATTAGTTCCTGAGGGGTTGGAGCTCCTGAGGGCATCACCTTCCTGCAACCAGCAATCTTCACCCTGGACATCAGAGATACCTCAGTCCACATGCCAAACCAGGAGCTTCTGACTGCCTCCAGCTCATGGCACTGGGCTGTTGGGATCCATGGGAGAGACCTGCATGAAGATCCCATCCTGAAGCATCTAAGAAAGGAATGTCTAGGTTTTATAATGCAAAAAACCCCTATATCCTGCAAGCCCCTGCATGTCCCTGCCGTGGGATTGTGGGGGGTTCAAGGGAGGGAGGGATTGTATCAGTGCTGTCTGCTTTGGGTGGAGGAGTGGGTGGTGGATGATGCCATTTCCAATTCCTAGCAGGAATCTGGATGTGTCTTTGCTGGGAAATTGCAGAATAGAACATTGTGCTAATTAATGCCAAACAGGAGGGGTTTGAATATACATCATCAGAATAACCTTTAGCAACCACTAGATGCCTTCCATCCATGAGTGTCTCATAAGGAGTATTTATATTTATTACGTGGCAATGGAAATACATCTCGAGAGTGACCAGCCCAGTGCAACCATAATGCCCAGTCAGGACTGAATTGTCCAGCGTGCACAGAATGAAACACCCTATGTTCATTCATGCTCTGGGAGTGCTGGTTTCACCACTGGCAGCCCTCTGCACTAACTAAAATACCTCTGAGCCAGTCCAACAAGTTTTTTTCCAGGTTTGCTTCTCCACGGTGTAACCACAGATCGTGCTCTATGGAAAGCTTTGAGCCTTGAGAAGTCTAGAGTTACTGTAGGTTGCAGTGGTTGGATTTGATCCTAAAACAATGAAATGTGAAAAAGACACAGATGGCTGTCGCCTCTGTGCCATTTGGAGTGGGGTTTGGTTTCCAGCCAGGCAGCCCCGTGCCACAGTTATGCAAATAAAGGCAGCAGAGTTGGATGCAGGGGTTCACTCACCTCTGACAGGCTGTGGCATGAGGGATAAAATAGAAGAGGGATTTCAGAGAGGGCAAAAAGGTCACCACACCTGAAGGACAGAGGATTTAAGGACACAGGGTCATCAAATCCTGACTTCACTTAAGGAAAAGGAGGCTTTGCTGTGGCTCCTGAGGTACCTGGACACCATGTGCTCTTGGGCATGGAGAAGCCTGACAGCCCTTCCCTGGGGGAGCTCATTGCTTGTCCTGTGTGACATCTACAACTTGGGATGGGGACACTCATGTGGAGTTCAGCCCAACAACTAACAACAAAGAGAGGCAGACAAGGGAAGAGCCTGATGAAAGGAGGAATGAGAAGAAGCCATGGGAAAATAATTCAAATTGCCTTGACCGAGGGTGCACTGCCAAGGTCTAGACCTTGAATTCAGTGTGGTGTAAGGGGATGTAAACAAAACTGCATCCTCTGACTCCAGGGCTGGATTTAGTCCTGTCATGAATTCCAAGAAGACACAAAGGGGTAAGACTGGGCTTCAGCCTCCCATAAAAAATGCTCCTCTCCAGCGAGACACTAGTAATAGAGCAGATATCTCTGATAATTAAACTACTAATCAGTCCCTTTTAAAAACTGCCTGATGGTTCCCATCTCAATCTCCTGTGAGGATGGGGAGGCTTAGAAATTTAATACAATTCTGTGGTTGAGTTAAACATTAGGCAGGTTTCAGACTGTGCTTTACTAGAACCAGATGAATTTCTAAGCTCAAAATCCAGCATACAGAATGCTGATTAAGTTTGATCTGGTGACCATCTGTCCTTGTGTTTGTAGTATGACTAGCTAAATGAAATTCTGGAAAAAAAAGGGTTATCTTAAATACACACAGGATAAAGCAAATTGAAGAAAGCCCCTTTCACTGTTGCTATGTGAATCTTCTCAGTAAGAGGGGAAGATTAGGTTAGTCTCTGAAGTTACATATGCTCAAGTTCACTTTTTTTGGACTCTCAGAAGCTGAGACATCAATCTGTAACTTTTGCTTGTGAATTTTCATTTAACTGCACACTAAACCCAAGCAGACACTCAGCTGAGTTCTGCAGTGAGAAATGTTTCATGGTCACAGAAAGTCAGTATCTTGGAAGGTGTAAATTGGTGCCGCTCAATGCAATTTCCCTCCCTTTCCAACTTGACTTGGGCCAGTAATCACCCCAAATTGCTCCCTCACTCCTTCAACCTTTCATCTATCTATATCTATATCTATTGATTTACCTATCTTTTTACTTAGATAGAGCAAGTGAAGACAATTAAATTATGAGTAATAGCTCAATAACCAACCAAAGTTCAGCTAAGAGCAGAGGTGATGGCTGCCAGACTTTTTTTTTTTTCCCCAATCATAATGGAAATTTGCTGGAGAAAAGAACAGTATGATAAATGATGGCATAACATAATGCCCTCCTTTGAAGAGAGACAGCTAAGAGGCTAGTCCCATCTGCAGACTGAATAGGGAAGAAGAGAAAGTATTGGGAAATGCAGAAAAATAGCTCTGTGGGGATCACAAATACCAAAACAGACAGTGCTTGTCAGGCTTTCTAATGGAAACGGTTTCCAACATGCAAAGGCATCAGCTTGGGTCCCCAAGCTCCATCTCAGGCCACTGGCTCCTTCGTGTGAAGCACCACAGGGAGCACAAAGCAAAAACAAATCCAGTCTGTGTCCTCTGCCAGCTTTCCCCAGCTGCCCAAGGGACTTTGCTCTTTGAAACGGAGGGCATCTGTTCTTTAAAAGAAGTTGTTCACATGTCAGCACGTCAGCCTGTGACCAACAGAGAGATGCTGAGGATGGCTGCAGGGCTTGGGCTGGGGTGCAGGACAGCTCTGCAAGAGGAGGGAGCTCAGCAAAAACCACAACAAACCCGGCTGGCTGAGGTTTGGGGAGCACCTTGGGTGGGGGAAGCTCTCTGCTACTAGGGGAGCTGCCTGCTCCAGGTGTTCCCACTGCTCACCCTGAGCCTGGCTGCTTGATCTCCTGGTAAATGGGAAAAGTCTGCAGCTGGGATGCTTTTCTGGGGGAAGAGAGAGCCACCAAAAGTCCCTTGTGGGGGGGCATAAAAGGAGTTTGGCATGAGAAGCCAGGCAGATGTATGTGAAAGTCCATGTCTATTGTCTGGTTGGCTCTGGTGCCTCCCTGCATCCCTAGGAACACGCTCCTGCCTGGGTTAATATTCACTTTGGGTGCTCATTCCAAATGGCTGAGAGGGAGGTCACACAGACAGTACCTGTGCAAATGCATCTGGCTTTGATAAACCCTGCCATTAGTGTTCAAAGGCTCCAGCTGACACAAGGAAAGTCAAGCATTAGGAACCTTTCTACCTCAGACAACCCTAGGAAAAGAGCACATTGTTTGGACGTCACTGGGCTACATCTATGCCTTTTACGTGGCCTTTTTCTTTGCATTTTCATTTTCTTTGTGAAGTTTAAAGAGACGCTTGTTTTTCTTGCTAATTCTTTCCTCCCGGGTGCTGATAGGGATCTCTGTAACATGAGGCCAGCTGGAAGAAATTCAAACTGCTTTCTAAATGTTGTTATGATATGAGTGTGGGGGATATGTCTTTGAAGCTGCTGGGCTCAGAAGAAGTTTGGGGCAATCAAATTCTTTCTGGAACAAATTTGGAGCCTCTACCTGTGAAAACATGAGCCACTAGCTGGTGTCACCCCATACCAACCTCTAGGCAAAAGAAAACTTAAGTGGATGCTACTCCATTGATGTTTCTGCATCCTGGGAGGACGAGATCCTTGGGCACAGCCACGTCCCGGTGGAAGGGAGGCTGCAGCCTGGCTGTTCAACCTAAACAGTTCAGTTTAAGTGGAGGTGTGAAGGTGCCCTGATTTGTGCTTCACATCTCAAATTAAGCTTTCTTCTAAACCAGGAGAAGGAGTAAGGGAATCCTCTCTCTGCCTTCTTGCTTCAAGAAAAGGTAAATATTTTCAAGTAACTCACTGAAAGCAGAATCTGTTGCTGGCAAATGTGTGAGGCAAGTCAAGGCCTTCCCACTCTCTCCTTCCCAGCTCTTTCTGCAGCCTGGGTTGAAAATGCCCATGGAACAGGGCTCTATCAGCCCCATGGATACCCCTCCACATGGCACACGTTGGTTATCAGCACCTTGGCAGAAATAAAGGAGGCAGAAAAAGAGAGAAGCCCTCTAGGTAGGAGATATTCAGCCTATTCAGCCTAATGTTTATATTCCTGATTCAGTCCTAGTGTAGGGAAAAAAAATAAAAAGGAAGTAAAGGCTTTCCTCAGAGCCAGACTTTCAGAAAAGCCCAGTGGTTTATGAAGTGCTGGCCCTATTTGAAAATCTGGCTTCAGTCATGGCTACTGAGCCCTTACAAGTTTCTTCTTCAAAGGAGAAGACTCGATGGGACTCGGGCATGGTGGGAGGCTGACAAGCCCTCAAGAAAGACATTTGTAATGTGTGGGGCCTTGGAAGCAACATGAAGAGACAGCCAGAGAGCCCTGAGGAGCTGGAGAGGAAGAAGCTGCACATGGTCTCTAAGAATTCAGGTCTGCTGGGCTTTGCCTCCCTCCTCTCCTTGCCTTTGTGGCTGTTTCCTGCACACACAGGAAGGCATTTCCTGGGAAGGCTGCACAGCCAAAGTTGCATTTAAAATTGTTTTTTTGGTGTGTTTTCTTTCAAACCACACTTTTCAGAGTTAGAGTGTGTGTGAGGAGCAGAGAAGTATAATATGAATGCAACTTTATCTGCACGGACAAAGCATAAGCAAGTTACAGCCAACTCTAACAGACTCTACATCAAATCACACAATCTCTCAAAACACACAGTGGCAAAAACAGCACGCTGCCTGCCTGGAGGCAGCCCACTCCAGCTTTCCAGGGCACTGCTCCATCATTCCCTCCTTTCCCCAGAGTGCAAAGCAAAGCCTACAGCAAAGCAGGTGCCCCCTGGCCACCTCCTGGCCCTGGGTGCTGTGACAGCGCTGCTGCTGTCATCACCCTGTGCTTCCATGTCCCTCCTCTCTCCATCCACCTGCTTGCTCCTGCCTTTTCCATGATGCTAGGAGTGTTTTGGAGCAGGAATGGTGTGTTTATGTGACTGTGTAGCAGTTTTTGTAAAGGGGCCCAGTTTCCTGGCTGAGGGCTCTCAGCGCTCCAGAATCCACATCTCACTGGACATTACAATTCCCTGCCCTGGAGGAGATAGTGTGGGGCCATTTTCCCTCTTCTTTGGCTGCAGGGAGGCTTGGCAACAACCTCCAGTAGGGATGTATTCACCCTTCTATGCCTGCAGTGCCTGTGGCAAAGCCCTGGGAAGGGCTCCCTTCATGGGAAGGTTTTAGGATAAACATACACAGCTCTGAGGAATGAGAAATCCTTGCTCCTGCCCCACAGGATGGGGAAGCACTGCAACACCATCACCAGGGACATCTAATTGCTATAAATAATGGCAGCTACAAATGGAGAAATCAGACAAACAGCTTTGGCTCTGCCTGGTTTCTCTTGGCTCCACAGATGAAAAAAATAGGGTGACACTTGACAATTCTAGTGCCAAGGCAGGGCAGGCAGGTTTGGAAAAGAAAAAGATCCCTTTTGACATCTTCTGTATGCATAATGTTTTATGATGGTCAGGGACAAGATCTGAAGTCCATGACGACCCCACACAAGAACTGATGCCAGGATGGGCCAAAGGATGCAGTTGAGAACTGCCAGCTAATTATTTAATTACTAATTTTAAATAACTGGCTCAGCCAAGGATGATCACACCCAGCTGTGACACCTGTCATTGAAACAACACAAAGAACAGGATAAATATCCCCAGATAAAATCCAGGGAAGGCACTCCTGCTGCTCTCCCTGACTGAGCCTCTCAAGACAAGTAAAAACACAGAGCAGCAGCCCAGGTTGAAACGCCCATGAGCAATTAAGCAGAGGGAGCATCCTGACACGAACACTGGCAGATGAACATGTCCTAAGAACACCCAGGAACCACTGAGGACACAATCACCTTGTCCTGAGCTATGCTTCACATCCATCTCCCCCCAAATCACACCATGCTGAGTGGCGCTCAGCCCCACATGGGCTATAATCCAACCCTTCCTCCCCATGCCACAGCAAGTGAATGCCCAGTGAGTCTCATTCCCCTTAACTCCATCAAAACCCAAGAATACAGAGCACCAGGAATATGGAGCAGCCTCCAGAACTGCCACCCTCAAAACTCGAAGTACAGAGTGTGTTTCAGAATAAAAGCAGTTTGAGCGATGTCAGCTCTGCCTGTGTTTGTTTCTATGGAAAATTGTTACTTTAATGTGAGTCATGGGAGTAATTAAGGGATAAATAGCAGCACTGCAGTTCATCAACACGCTGGTGCCATTGCAAAAGCAAAGGGAAGTGTACACATTCCTACAGAGACACAAATCCAGCCAGGGAACTGGCAGAATAACTGCTCCCATCTTTAGGGCCTTGGCAGTCTCCTCTGGGCTTAGGCTGGTGTTGATCAGGAATAGCCCCGCTGACGTGATTTACCGGAGAATCTGGGAGGTTGGTTCCATTTAAGTCAGGACACACAAGAAAGGGACCAGAGCAGGAACACAACCTCATAAAATGGGGCAGGCTCAGATGGCTGCTGTTTGTTAAACTTGACAGAAAAAGAAAAACATATTGCACCTTCGCTGATTTTTCTTTCTTTTTTTTCTTCTTTTTCCTTTAGGATATGCCGAACAAAAGGAAGAGCTTGCAGATGTTCCCTGTGAAAGCACTGACTGAATGGCAACTGTGACAGTGTTTTTCTAGCCCTCTCTGTGGGATCACCAGGGCTGCAAATCATGCCAGCATGGGTGGAATTTGTAGGTGGAATGGCTGTGGGATGGGGCATTGACTCTTGCCAGGTGTAAGAGGGAATCTCCATCCTGGCCATTTGGCTAAACCAGCACACTTCCAGGCTGGCCCAAAGGTTTTAGCCAAGGAGCTTGTGTTCAAAAAAACATTTATCAGAACCCCTTGGTGCTTCTGGACACATCCCTGTGGTAGAAAGGAGCTCCATCAGGGCACGGCCATTCAACTGGCTCCAGGCTAGCAGTGCTCAGCAGCCTAGCCTGCCCTGTAGGAGATTCCTGCAGCCTCATTCCTTCTGCCCAGCAAGATCTGGCACCACCAGCCCCTCAGAGCTTCTGGGGGGGCACTGGCAGCCACTTTGGAGGGGGATCTGAGGAAAGACTTGAAGAGTAGTGAGTGCCAGGAGTGCTCTCCATTTGCACCTGTCCATGTGGAAAGACAATTTCTCAGCTGAAATCCATACTGTGGCCCCTTCCTCTCTATTCCTTTCTCCTTAGTATTTGCAGATGATTTCAAGCAACTCAGTTTTCCATTCTCTAATGAGCAATTTAAATGCTAAAGGGCAGTGCCTCTGCTGAAGGCAACTGAAGCCAAGGGAGCTGTGACAGTTTATGCCAGCTGAAGCTTTGCCTTTAAGTAAATGTTTTAAACTTTCCACTAAGGAGCCTAAAATAAGCCATAGCATGAAACATTAAGAGCAAAGAATGAACTCTGGAGACGAGAGGGATTTGGGAAATGAAATGAGATCCATCTTGCTGGCACATTTTCCCTTCCTTGTCTATTTTTGGAATTTAAAAAATTCCCCCAGATTTGTCTTTTACAAACCAGCCTTTTGTTCGGTGAGCAGCACTGAGCAGCATCCCGATTCACAGAGAGCAGGTGAGCTCTGGCAAGGTAACATGCAAAATCCAGAGCTGGAAACTATTAATATCTTTTACTGCTAGAGAACCAAAGAGCTTGGCACAGGTGCTGTTTGTTTTCTTTAACGGGCTTTTCAACTGTGCAACGTGCAAACAAATAGGAGAGGAACAAGATTTCTAGTTGGGGAGCAGAGCAAGTCGTGATGAACCCAACTCTTCTCCAGGGCACCGTGATCCCTGCCAGGACTGAGGAGGTTTTCAGGGATTATAGATAAGGTTTGACCATGCAAGGTGTGTTCACACAGCTGAGTGGGAGGCAGCCTGGCTGTGCTCAGCAGACAGGCTCAGGAAACCTGGGCTCTAACTCCTGCCTGTGGGATTAACTTTCGAGGGGACCCCAGCCTGTCACTTAAAGCCCAGTTCTCCTGCTGGCTTGCAACCACACTTTCCACTGACTTTAAATGGAGTGGGGGAATCTCTGTTGCTTATGAAAACTGAGCTTCCAAACACTTCACTTTCCCCATGTTTAAAACAAGGAGGAGAATATTTTGAGATCAGTGGATAAGAACACCTGGGAGTGCTAATACCTATGTGCCCTGCCAAGATACTGGGAGATTAAGCAAATATTTTGAGGGCTGTAAGATCTTATGAGGCGGGTATGAGGCTGTTTGGTATATCAAGGATATATTTTTCTCCCTCTTTTCATTTTTTTCCACAAATGGAAGAACTCAGGCAGAGAGGGGGGCTACTGAGACTCCTGAAAGGAGTCTAAGCTGAAAACAAAGAGCACGTCTAATGGCACCCCAAGACTTGTCCTGAGTATGACCAAAGAAGACATAGGTGAAAAAGTAAATAATTTTTGGGGATGCTGGCTGCACAGGCTACTATTCCAAACAGGATGTTATGACGATGATAAAGGTTTAGAAAAGATTTTGCCTGTAGTGGGAGACTCCATCCCCTCAGTTTCGGGTGGTATACATTCAGGAAGACAACAGACTGGAGTGTGTACAAAGAGAATAAAAATGAATGATAAAGAGGTTTTGAAAACATGACCTGCAAAAAAAGGTGGAAGGAAGGGAATTTGTTTAGTCTAGAAGAGAAAAGAATGAGTGGAACATGATAATGATCTTCCAATATTTGCAAAAGGGATAGGAACTGTTCTCCAGAACCTTGGGCAGGGCAAGAAGAAATCAGCCTAATTTATTGCCAGGAAGTTTTAGACAGTACTGTAGGTAAAGCCAACTAAAGAGAAAGCTCTAGGATGGGCTGCCTAGGGAAATGGGAAATGTCCATCATGGGAAGTTTTTAAGAAGAGACTGCAGCAATTCAGATATAAACTCAGGTACTTTACAAAACAAATCATGGTGTTTGCAGAGACAAGAATACCCCAGCGTGGGCAGGCAGTTGCTTATACAAAAGTGTTTTGAAAGTCACCCAGGTGTAACAGCACCGAACAGCAGTTGATTCATCCCAAATTAAGTAAGTATAGCTGGCGTGGGAGTAACAAACAGCATTTTTGTTTCCAAAATTGCTTTTAGACCTCATCTCTAAAGAATAAGTAGTTTCTTAAAAAGCACTAATGACAAAGGAAATTACAGAGAAAGGTGACTGTGGTCCTGACCTCAACAGGGGAGTGCTACAGCACCTGGAGGGCTTTCAGAGCTGGCAGATCACACTGTAAATAATCTAATACAGACTCTGACTCAGGTAATGCAGCCTTAAGAGAATGCACCTTTATCTCTGTCTACTCTTCCTCTCACCTTCTGTGCCTGAAGAGTAAAAGCAGCAACTTTATGTATAAATTTACACTCCTAATCACTGGCCCAAGTTGCTGCTCTCGCAGCCCTGTCTCCCTGCACCATGGAAATCAATCCTGCTGCACTGCATGATGGAGAAAGTTCAAGATCCACTCCCCTGCACAGCTTCCTCCCAGGCAGGATATGGAAATGCTGGAAGGGCAGGAATGCTGCACAGACAGGGCTCATGGCCACAGGGATGGTGCTGGTAGTGGAGGCTACTCACTCACCAGTCCAGGCAGAAACCTGCAGGCATCTCCTGACAAACACCCCAAGCCCAGCTCTTTTTGCAACACCTGATCTTTAATTAAAGGCAAAACATCCTTCCCCAAAAGGCTGAGCCTTGAATCTTGTGAGTGCTGATGGGTGTTTGGAAATGAGATTTGCAGGAAGTGCTGTTCTCTGATCCTCTCAAAAGGGAATCTCCCGTCCCCTGATGGGAAGCAGCAGCAGCAGCATATTGGCTGAGAGCACACCACAGGCTGCTGGTAATATTTGGGTGAAAACCCACACCCAGTTTTGTTATTCCTCCAAAATCTCCTCCCGGGCTGTTTTTTGAACAGCACCTGGAGAAATTCTGCAAGAGGATGGTAGCACAGGCCAAAGATTGACTCAAAACCACCTACTCATTTTAGGATATTAATCAGTCTGAAAGAACTGGATGCTCCAAAGGTGAGAGCTGGTTGTGTGGCACTGCTGCATAACAAACCTTCTGGAAGCTCTGGAAAAGAATGATGATAATAATTCCTATTTTATAGACACAGCCTTGCTCTCTTCTGCAAGGGCAAGACCATGCATAGCCAGCTTCTTTGTGAGCCCAGGGATCTGCTCCACACCAGAGTGAATTAGGATGTTCCCAGGGTGGGATTCACAGTTGCATGACAGCAGCACATCCGTGTGGGGCTGCGGCAATTTGATGCAAGCACTACCCTGCCTAATTCCCTAGAGACTGCCTGCCTGCTCTGATTTGCTTGCCAGAAGGGCTCTTGTGTCTGGGACTCACTGCAGGGATGCCCTGTGTTAGTTCCTCTTCCATTTTTCACTTTTTTTTTTTTCTTTTTTTTTTGGCCTAGGAAACCTCTTGTTAGGCAGGACTGAGTGTCCTTGAAAGCACCAGTTATAACAAACAACCAGGGGCAGATCTCAGGCAAATGCTGCGCGAGTCACAGGTCACAGCTGGAAGTGGTTTTAGGGGAAATTCAAAATTACTGTCAAAAGCAGTTCTCTCTCATTTTAATTGTAATTGGTTAATCTCATTTTATTTGCCTTGCGGCTATGGCTGTGAAGCTCAGGAAACTCTCAGGGCCCCTGCTCTGCTCTCAGTTACCCTGGGAGCAATTCTGAAGATTTCAGCAGAGTTACTTTGGGTTTATCCCTTGTGCCACCGAGACCAGAGGCCATTGGTCTGAAAAGTCCTTGGCAAAGGGAGGAATGAATGTGGCAGGCGGCTGTTCCTTTTTCAGAAATGAAACCAGACAAATGGTATTCACTGATTTAACCTTCCGTGTGGCCCCTCTGCTGAACTGCCAGNCTTCCGTGTGGCCCCTCTGCTGAGCTGCCAGCACAGGGAGCGATGGCTTTGTGTGTGTCAGTCTCCTGGTCCTCTCTGGAGCTGGAGGAAAGGAAGGAGAGGCAGGGCTACAACTGGGAAGGTGTGAATTCAAAGCCAGGACAGCATCAGCTGAGAATATACTCCATGAAACAGCCAGCAGGAGCAGTCTGCTCCTGTAGGCATGGAATGCACCATGCACAGAGCCATGGGCAAGCTCTCCACTACGAGATTAAACCTCTCCCTGCAGTACACCCAGGGCATTGTTAATCCAGTGGTATCCCACCAAACTGCAGAGAAAACGAAACCCCTTGGGATGAGCAAGATGCTGCTGCAAACACGGGATGCGTTAACGAGCCGGCGGTGCCTGGTGAGGAGCTTGGCACAGACTCGAGTGAACACATCAAGCAGGGTGCCCAAGGCCTCTGTCTCCCCACCCTCTCCTCAGCACACGTGTGCAGTCGCATGGAATTTGCTGTTTTGACTTGCAGGCAAGTCAAAAAGCTGTTGAACAGCGATCGCATCTAACACCACTCATCATCACCATCAATTGTTCTCCAAATGAAACAGGCCACGTCGCCAAGCAAAATGCTTGGGAAGATATTTTTCCACTGGACATGCGTCCAAAATAAATACAGGAAAATCTCCTTCTCCAAGCACTTTTCCTGATTACTTTTCATTTGAATCATTAGTAAACCCGAGATACACACACAATAGCACAAGACTGATGAAAACCCACTTCAACATAGTGCCCCATTTTTTTTTTTCCCAGAGATTAATCCTCTTTGTTATTCTCAGTGTATGAGAAAAACATTCCTCCAGCCTATCCAAAGCCAAAAAAAGATGTGCACATCTTCACATGTGCATCCCTTGTTACACGGATGCTTTTTGCAGCTGGTCATTTCAGCCCTGAAGAATGCTCTGGTGGGTTTTTGCCACGGTTTGTATAAGCCCACATTTACTTAATTAAGTAAATTAAGCAGGTGTTAAGTCTGTCAGCCCTAAAATGCTATGTTGAGATGAGATCCTGTTGCTGCAGCTTTGGGATTTTGCTTCAAGGTCTACCTCTGTGATTAAATCCCATCCCAGACAGATTCCAAGTTTACTGCCATAGTGCCCCATGAATACGGGCAGGGAAGAAACCCCATGTATCTGTGAGGACTGAGAATAATGACCATCTGCACTGAGATTTGCAACCAGGGCAGAAGCACAAGGAAAGGAGAGCTTGGAACAACAGCCATGACTTTCCCTCACTCCTGTGTCCAGGAGCTCTTAGCACTCACCCCTTCACTGGACTGCTCAGTGTCACTTCAGGAAGGGCCCTCCAGGCCCTCAGAGCAAGACACACTCATCAAGGCCAGAGCTTAGTTCTGCCAAGGTCTGAATCCAAACCACACAGAGCTTCTTAACTTCAGTGGGTCCCACCCAAATGGCCCAGATTCACTCAAACCTCAAACCGAGACCCGTCCCAGGCTCTGTGCACAAGACCTTCTCTCTTTTTCTCTTTGTCCAAATCTCTGCCTGCAGCGGATGTCCTGGAGAACCTGGCTTGCAGCTGGAGACCATAATGAAACTTATGGAATGTTCACTCAACTCCAGTAACCCAGAGATGGGAAAGGCAAATCACAGGCCTCTAGTCCTTGGCTTTTGTGTGCTGGCATTGTCTTTGAATGTGCTATAAACACTGTGGACAAGAAATGTTCCGGTTTGCAAGAAAGCAGGTTTCCAGCCAACTGCTTTTACTTGGTGGATTTTCTAATGGATCAGTACCCATCTCTGCTCTTGTCTCCATTTCAGTGTGACAGGACAGATCACAAGAAATGGATGCACTGAGCTATGGTACAAGCAGGTGGGACTCCTAGGATTTTCCAGGCTCCATCCCACATCTGGCATATCAGACACCAAGCTGGTTATTTATGTCTCTGCAAAGCAGTGGGCAGCCCAGGGCCCTGTCCGGAGGTGACTACATCTAAATGGAAGCCATTCCCTTCAATCTATCCTGACCTCTGCACACAGTCACAGTTGCTTTTTGCAGTGAAGGTGGGAATGTTAAGACATAAAACATGCCAGAAGCTGAAGCTAGGATGTACTCGTGCTAGCACTGCTACCACTGCTTAGAGAACCAGCATTTCCAGCACCTCCAGTCTTAGTTCTTAATGTAATTTACTTTGCCCTGCTTTGGATTGCTTCCTTGGCTTATTTCTGACAAGTCTTCAGCCTGGCTGTGAGAGCAGCTCGGGCCCTTCCTCAGCCCACTGCTGTGCTTGTTCCTGGGATGACTTGGAGCTGGTGGCCCGGCAGGCACATGTGCTGCAGTGTCACAGCCTGGGAGATACCAAACCAGAGCACTGTACCAAGGGGAATGTGCTGTCTGTAATGCTCTGTATGTGCTGGAAGTGCCCAGAGCAAACACAGCTCCGTCCCCTGCAAAGGCAGAGCCTCAATCACTGCCTGAAAAGAGAAGCCCTCTCTCTTGGCCATCTGGATTCCTGTTCTGATGAGCAGCAACTCAGCATTGAGAGTCCTGGCAGAGCTCTATTTCACACAGCATGGTTGCCTCAGGACTGTGCCAAGCCTGTGCCCCTGCTCACCCCGGCCAGCACGAGCTTTGGAGATCCCTGCCCTCACTTACTGCTCCTCCTTTTCTGTGGCTGTAGGAACTGGTCATACCTACAAAGCAGGAGATGGAGGGAGGAGAGGGCTGGAGCTGCATTGTGCTGCTTCATTAGTGCAGACATCCCAACCAACTGGAGCTTTGGAACAAATCTCACTTCATGTTTCCTCCTTCTTCCCACTCCCAAACCACTGCATTATTTCTCACAGAACAAAAATCCTGTCTCTTGCCCAGCTCTACCACCAGAACACTAATCCTTTGGCTGTGGTGTTGGATTAAGTTTTGGAGAAAGCACTTCCAAGGCACAGAGAAGATTTTGTTTGTTGGGGTCTAACCCATGTGCAGCTCCCAGCTGCCATGGTTGTGAAATTGTGCCTTTTCTTTTGTTTTTAAGCAGCCCAGATGAAGCAAGGAAAGGAGGGCTGTTCTAAGAGACTATTCCTAATGGTCTGAAAAGAAACCCAGTATTTTTCTTGGCTTGTAAAGGAAAATGGTTACCTTGATTGCAACTTGGTTCTAACACACATTTCAGACAGTAATGAAGACTGCAGATATGAGACTTGTACAGGCTCTGTTACACAAACATTCAGAGAGTTTTTTTTTTCCTTTTTCTTTCCATTCTATACCCAAAACTCTGCCTGGTATAGCTAAGGACCTCTAATGGCTTTTTGGGAAAAGGAGCTTTATCTCAGGTGCTAAAGTTAGAAGCCACCTTTTATTCTTTGCCATACTGACAAAAGGCTAATGAAACAGAGCTGGCATTTCATCAAGGCCAGCACTGAAAATTAGGGACAGAGCTGCCATTAAAAATAACCAGATGCATGTGCTTCTGCCCCTGACACACCGGTCTTGAAATATCTCCCTTTTGGGTTGTACAGCTTCCAAGGAATAGCAGGAAATTACAATTGTTACACTGGCCAGAGAATGGATTTAATTTGTACTGTTTTATCCTCCCTGCTGGAAATTATTCTCTCTTTTCTTCCACGCCAGCTAGAAAAAGAAGAAAAATTCAGCAAACCCACCACATTTCTGTATGAAGCCTTCCATGCAGTTGGATCACAACTTACCTTGAGGCGTGCTTGCTTCCTCTATTGAAGGGATGGACTATTTCCCTTCTTCAGGGTTAATTGTGACACATCCACATAGGGCATTCTACAGACAAATTTATGGGTGTTTAATTAAAGATAGTTTGAAATCCACTGGTTGGTGAGTTCAAGTGGTACATGAAGCTGATGGCTAGGGGTGTAGGTGTCTAGGTGCTCCAGAAAAAGCTGTTTCTCAGGGGGATAAAGAGCTGGTTAAAGGGCTTGTGCAAAGCCTGGTGATTGCAGTTGCAGTGTCTGCAAGAGGAAAATTGACTTTCTGGATGCAGAGGAATGAAGAAGCTGAAGTACAAGTAACACATCAAACTGTCCAAGAGTGACTGTCCAAGCTCCAGAGCCTTGGCTGGTTTGGATTAGTTCAGCAAGCATCAGACTCTTACTAAGGCAACCACATTGTGCAAGCTCAGAGAAGGAGCTGGGCAAGTTATAAGCATGTACACAATGGTGAGGTTGCTTCAGCTGAAGGGTAATTACTTGTTGAGCAATCATAATCCAAGTCATGTGATCTCATGTCTGTACGAGAGAGAGGTTTGCATTCATCTAAGCCACCTGTTTTCCTTAAGTAGGTACAAATCTGGGCTACACAGGTGGAAACAACTTTTGGAAGGACAGGTTGCTGGCCTGGATAGATGACAAAGAGCTGCAGATTTATGAGGGATGAGCAATGATAGACAATTTTTTTTTTAAAGATGAATTTTGTACTCTTGTGACATCACAGTGGGATTATATTTGGCTGTGTTAAGGCTCAAGAGATGGTTGCAGTGACTGAGTTACACAGGCTTAAGGAATTACTGCTCGTCAGCTGAGCTGTGGTAGCTGCCTGTGCCTTTGGACACACACAGTACATTGTGTTAGCTCATGGCTGATTTGAGGCACAGTGAGGCATAATGTGGTTATCCAGAGCAGAAACTGGCCTGAGCCCATAGCCTAAAACCCCTTTGCTTTTTGAAAAGTACCTAGTCATGTTAATTGGCTCCAGTGGGATGGTTCTAACAGCTCATGTGGCTCCAAAGCACAGTGATCCCCAAGCTCACAGGAGGACTGAGGGTGGTTCTGAACTTAGAGATGCACGGTCCTGTTCCAGCCAGGCTCTGCATCCCTATGGACAGCACAGCCCCAAGACCTGCACCAGAAGTGGTTTGTTACTGACTCAGGAGGGAGGAATCACAGGAATGTGTTAACAGCACAAACCTGGGAGGTCTAAAGGAGGTCAGGGAGGAGAACAGCAGCTCTGCAGCGAGGCCATGGGAAAGCACTGGAGCTGTTCCACTCCAGTGCTCCAGCCCCGAGGTGATCTGGCTGGAAGCAGATGAAAGGCGGCTGGTGAGGCAGGGTGAATCACTCCTGTTGGGAGCCTTCCCTCTTTCAGCAGGGACTGTAGCCAAGAGCTGAAGTGACTCACGATAGCAGCATGGGCAGAGCATGGCACAGCTCTGATCAATGCCTGTCATGGTGCCAGGCCACGTCAGGTCTAACATCACCCCTGGGGCAGGAGAACTGCAGCAGCATTCTTGGTGGGGTGCCATTGCCAATGCTGTTGAGACTTCCTGGCTATCTTTTCTGCCTCCTAAAGCTTAATTTTCTCTTCCCTAGAGAGGAGCAGGAGCTTCCAGAAAACCTGCCTCTAGCTGCCTTCAGCCCTACCCTGCCAATGCAGACTGTTCAAGGAGGGAGGATATAGAAGGGAGAGGAGAGCAAGACTGAGAAAGTGAAGCAAAAGAAGGAGGACTGACAGGGGAGAGCACAGGGGGCAGGGGGGCCAGGCTGCTGTGCTGGGGTCCGTGGTACTGCCACTCAGCCCTGGAATCAGGTGGTGATGCAGAAAGGAGTGAGAGGGTGGGTGGGGAGAGAGAGAAGAGCAGACATCCAGCAGCAGGGATGAGCAGGGACATGGCTGTGGCTCCGAAGCACTGGAGTCTGATCAGGCAATCAGGCCTGGCTAAGTTGTGCCCACAGTTTCCTCTCCTCCAGGTACCGAGCACACAGGCTGTGGCTTACAGCTCAAAGGGCCACCACGAGGGGATGCATGCACAGATGGGGACTTGGCTGCTGTTTGTGTGATCCCTCCTGGAGGCTCCTGGCTTGACATGGCCTGCAAAAGTGCTCAGCAATTCCTTGTACCTTTATAGTGGCCTGGACAAAATTTACAGCAAAGAAAAAGAGGCTCAGGAAAAGCGGTTTGCATGGTAGGTGCACACAAAGAACACTTAATCCTGAGCTTTGCTACCTGTCACAGTGCATTACACTCCCCTTTATCTGACCCCCACTGTGGAGCAGAGCTGCTTCCCCCAGCAGCAGGGCTGCAGTCACAGATCTGTGTTTGTGTTCAGGAGGGCTCTTTCCAAGGCATCAGACAAGTGAGGAGCTCTGGGAGGTGGGGCTAAGAGTAGGCAACTGTCAAACCCTTTTATAGAAGGTCCCACAGGAATTTGTTTTCCTCCTATTTTTAAGTTGAAAAGGATCGAGTTTCACTGCAGGAAATAGTTCTTCTCCTCCTCCCTCCCACACACCTTTAATTTTTTTCTACAGCATGTTGGAAGAGTAGGCTGCTGTCTGCCTCAGGTTTCCAAGAATCAGGCAAACTGGAACCAAAGCACTTGTTATCTGCAGCCAAGGAAGTAAAGGGAGAGAGGCTGGAGAAGAGGTGCTCCTGTCTGCAAATGTTCCGAGCCTTAGGGTGTCTTTATTGGTGAGATACACCCTTCTCCATCCCTTTTAATCAGGCTAAGATTGTAATCAGGATTTCAGAAGAAGTTTCTGTGAAGTCCCTAAGGAAAAACAATACCCATATTCATCGAAGCTGCCGGGCTTCTTGCCCAGTAGAACAGTGTCACAGGAAGATCCTGGGGAGGGAGTGCAATAGCCCACCCTCCAGGAATCTCTTCTGCATTGTGTCACTTGCAGGGGTGGACATTTGCAACAGCACAAACACAGGCCTAACTCTGCATTCCTGTTACAAACAAACCCATTCAGTCGGTGCAATGACCTTGAAGTCTCCAGGTGCCCAGGCTCTGCTAACATCACGGCACAGATCCTGCACACTGTTAACCTGCACCATTTGCAGATGCAAAATGTGCGTCCGTGCACAGGGGTTCTGGGCAAGATGCACTTAAGCCACCAGACTCAAACCTGCAGTTCAGTTCCCAGCCTATCACCGAAGATTGAGAGCAGGGTCTGGTTAATGAACAACAGCCTGATGGGCACCTTTTGATCCTCAGCATTCACAGCCCAGTGATTGCTCACCCACTCCTTCCCCATTCTGCTGATACTGATCAATTTTGCTCACAAGGCACACCCACCCTTCCCGCACCTGCTCCAGCTCATTTCTCCTGTTTCCCTTCAGTGACAGTACAGACAATGCCTCCTTTATAGGTGCTTCCATATGCCTGGTGGAAAACCTATTGAGACTAGCACAGTTATATCAATGATCTCCTGTTTATTATTCCTCCTGGCATGGGATTTGCCCTTACCTCTCTAGCACAGGCAATGTTTTCCATTCATCTTGTCTCAGCCAGTTGTTTGCAGCGGGGGGCTTCAGAAGAGACAAAGCTACAATTGATGGGAAACATAAGGCCAGGCTGCTGCCAAAAGGGGGTTTCCTCAGGGATATCCATTAGAAAAAGTTACCACAGTCTCTTTCAACAGTGGCTGTGCACACCTGTTAAAAAAGCTTTGCCTTTGGACCTGTCTTTCTGATGACCTTTGTTGGCCACCTGTTACTCAAACACTTTTTAAGTTCCCATCTTTCCAATGCAATCAGTATTGGGTAAATAACTCCACTGAAGCCAGTGACTTACTCTAAGAGTGTGCCAGAGGGCTGTGGCAGAGCAGGACAACCCCTCAAATCTCAGGGCCTGATATGTGTTTCTGCTCTGCAGAGGGATGTTAGTGTGGTTTCAAGTCAAGTCTGTCAGAGACTCATCTGCAGACCTGTTCCAAGAAAATTTAAGTAGATGTCTGCTCTCCTCACTTCTGTCAGAATAACCAGTTACAGGCATTTCCCAGGCATCACAAAATACAAAAGAGCATTTCAAATGTAAAAATCTAACCAAGTTTTTGGGTTTTGCTCTGGTACAGAGACTCAGAAACACCCTCTCTGTTCATGCTAACACTCCTTTGGCAAACATGGCCACTGCCCTAGAGCTGGATGTGGTCCATGGACATAAAACTTGAATGGGGCTGAATCTTTCAGTTTTCAATAAGTCAAATGTCATGAGAGTTGCAGTACTAAAGTTGCTGATGTAACCAGCCCTTTGCAAAATACTTTGGACTAGAAGGTGTCTTCAATTATTAGTGCCACAATACTTTCCCTTTTCAGTCACAAAGGGGCAAGTAGGATGCTTTGCTCTAAACTGTATATGGTGGAAACTTGGAGTCGTGAAAACTGAGCAAGACACAGAGGACAAACTAAGGAGATCAGACTTGAGTTTGCAAAACAAACCCAGCTGGCAGAGGGAAGATGTGGATTAGAGCAGACAAAGAGTGAGAGTTCAGCTGGGGAAGAGACCACAGCTATTCTGGAGGAAGAAAGAACTTTTCCAGCCCTCCCTTCCCAATACTTTCACTGCAAAGCCTCACAGATTTTGACCTAGAACTGCCCTCTTCCTCCTCCACTCCTGCATAGACTGGCTGTCTGGGACATTATCTCAGCACTGCTCAGATCCCATCGGGTTCCCTCTGCCTGCACCTCCCAGGCTCTGGTAACAGATACCTCTGAGTCAGAAGATGAATCCACCACGTTGTGGTTATTTCAGTTCCTTCCCTTTTGTTCACCTTTAGGAACCCGTAGTGGCTCCTGGAAACAAATCACCCAGCCTGGGTGGAGCCCTCACCAGGGAAAGGCCAAAGTCATTGTTGTTCAGACACTGCAAGTCCTGGACTCTCATTAGTAGAATAATATTGCTGCCCCAGTCACTCTGGTAAACCCACACACAATCAAGAGCTTGTTGGCAAGATTCACATTCCACAAACACAGGATGATTCCCTGCAACTTCCAAAAAAGCTGGAAGGGTGCTGCAGGCAAGTCCTTCATATTTCACATGGGCCTTCCACAGAAATGTGGACAGAGCCAGGTACAGCCCAGCAGCCAGGGCCTACCCCCACTTCAGTGGGCCAGGGAAACCATGCACATATGGAAAGAGGCCCTGGGAAGAAGATGAAGAATTTAGCAAGTTAGAGAAGAGAAACAACAGGAAATGCTGTTGCTGGCTCAGCATCTTCATCAGATGTTATTTGTAAATACAGCTCCTGCTCCTACTGTGTTTTAGCCCCTGGGCATTACAGAGGAGCTATAAATACAGGTACTGATTATGCCAAAGTCTGGGGAAGGTGCTGTAGCCTGACTTAAAATGTGGCCTGGCACTCCTGCTGTGCAGAACAGGAATGTGCTGTTCCTCCACACAGGTCTTAACATTTCAAGCCAGACAGAGGGAACAAATGCCCACAGACCTTTTTATTGTCAGGAGAGACTGGCAGTCTCATCTACATGCCTACAGCCCCAGAATGTCTTTCCATGAGCACTTCCAGCATGCAAGCCACAAAAGAACGTTTTCATCCTTAGAACACCACTGTGGCAGGAGATTGTCCCAAGGAGGGATGTCCAGGCTTGGCTCACAGCACTGTTCAACCCTGAGCACAGTTTGTTTTTCTTGCAGGAGAACATAGGCAGTGAGGGGGTAGATCCTCTCTCCAGTTCAACCTTCAGAGCATCCACACAGTTCAGTGTTGCTTGAACCAAATGCCAGCCTTGCAGGAGGAATGGGACCCCTATGGGATTTGTCCAGGCACTTTGGAACAATTCAGTTTACCACCATGAGCAAGAACATACCTGTAAAAGCCATGGGCAGAAAAATGGGCTTTTGTGTGTCTGTGTGTGTGCAGTAGGTTCACACTGATAATGCTGTCTGGATTTGCAACTGTCTAGACAATGGAAAAATTAGCATCATGAAACTGGATAGTTTTGTGAAATGCCCAGCCAAATAATCTGGGAAACATTTTTGTAATGGTTCTCCTCAGAGGGAGATATGAGCCTGTCCATTAGAGATGCAGCTCTTTTGTCTTGCATTCTGGTGAGGGATGGAGGGTTTTACTGAGCCCGCTGAGCCTCATCTGCCATGGTTTCCAGCCAGACACCCGTGCTACTGTGGAGGAAAATAAGCCCACAGCACAACCATGGCAAATGAGCTTTCTGTAGGCTGGAGCTGCTGCTTTTCTAGCACAGAAAGGGAATTTCATCCTAAGAGCTGGAGGCTGGGACTGCATCAACAGTGGTTTACCTCTGGAGGCAAACAACTAGAAGCCAGTGTCTCTCCAGCCTGTTTTACAGCCTGCAGTCTAGTGCAAAGGATTTCTAGGCTGCAGGGTAAGAGCTCACAGAGAGCAAACAGAACTCAATCTGAGCCTCTTGCCTGGAGCCCCAGGAGCACAGGGATTAGGGATGCACAGGGATCTCTCCTCCTCTCACCCTGGACAAGATACAGCAGCCAGAATTTTGCTCACAGCTGAACTGGGAAGTGCTTTGTCTCCATGGCCACTCTTCTACAGAGCTGTAAGACCCAACACAGTGAGATACCTGATGCAGAGCAGCACCATAAGAAACAACCTGGATGCAGAAGCTAGGCCAGAAGCACAACAGATAAATATAATCTAGTGCCCAGCTGGTTTGCAGCATTTGGAGTGAGCTCAGTGGTTCCCAAGTGTTGTACTTTGATTAGCCCTATACGCTCAGGATTTTAAAGGGAAAGGCAGTTTTGCTCTTGAGATACTGCAGAAGCAGTTCAGAGAAATAAAAGCCTCTGTTCCCTCATTTTATGTCAGAGGAAGATACTAATTAATTCCCTTCATATCCTATTGAAAGAATTTCCTACCTATGACAAAATAACACTACCATAAAGTTAACATTTTTGTGCTGCAGATTCTGTTGTTTGACTTTTCTGAGCTATTTCCTTGCCTCCATCCATCACAACCCTGACTGGATAATTCCACACCCCCCTCCAGTTTTTGTAGAAGTAATCTTTAGAGTTTTGTGAAGTTGATCTTGGCTCATGGCACACATCCCACATCTGTTTTCCTAGGCCTTACCGTTTGACTCAGAATGATTGCATTTTAACTTCATCCCCCCACTGCTACCGTCAAGTGTAAAGCCCAGAGTAAGCCCTCCCACCACCCCCAGGGCGTACCTGATGTCTGGGGAGGCACATGTCCCCTCACCTCCTGGTACTGAATAGTGAGAGGTTACTGGAAGAATGCTGACTGCTTATTTATTATTCTTGAAGATGATACGGTGTGAACTGACAGCATAGGTTAAATACAATTATTCTGTATGAGTGAATTTTCAAAGCTCTCCTTTTGGTTCTTATCCAAGATCCTTAAAAGCACATCATTAAGGATAAGCATGCACACAGAGCAGTGGGATGTGACATGTTCTTTAACTTGTCATGTTAGTTATGCTTGCTACTTTTTGAAATTGAAAGAGAGAGAAACTCCCCATTCTTGCCCAGTTCTTGGGCAAACTGCCATGCACTTCCAGGAGACTTTGGACCAAAGACCTCACTGCTGCATGCCCAAGGTGACTTGGCAGAACCATCCCCAGGTACTGCACGACACAAACTTTCAGGTGGAAAATACTTGCTGAAAAGCTTGGTTTCTCAAGATTCAGACTTTCCCAAGTTGAAACTTTTAAAACTCATTCTCTTTGAAACCATAAGCTCTTGACTTCTTAGCACCTTGCTGTATTTCAATAGGGGTGATTGGAAGAGAAAAATGCTGAGTTCAGTAAGGCAACACGTACATTTGAGATAGGATATGGTAAGGCAAGAGCACATCTGTTGGGCATGTAGTCAGAAAATCTCTGCTGGACCTCTGTTGATTCATGACCTTCAGTTAAATTTGGTTAGATATGTCTGGGCTGGATATGCTGCCTACCATTCTGCATCTGGTAATAGAGTTAATAAATACTTATTTCAGCATCATCTTTCCTGTGGTATTTTGCTCAGTCCAATTCTGCTACTAGGCAGAACTCAGAAATGCAGGAATCTGCCAGTTAGAGGGGAGGGGTTTATCCCAAGTGCAAACCAGTAAATCCAACAGGAAACATGAAGGCCATGGGTTAACAGCAACTCCATGCCAGAATATCCCCCTTTCCCAACTCTGAGCACTGCAGGTGCTTGGGACCTCCTTGGTGAATGCAAACTCAGAAGTTCTCTCCCTAAAGAGGCTTGGAAGCACTTCCTCAGGTCAGTGTCCCACCACAGGTACCATTTCACCTTTCACACAGTCAACCCAATTTCCAGGTGACCCCTGCAATACATGAGAACTATTTTTGAATACCAGAGGCAGATACACAGAAGAAATTCGTATGATCCAAACGACTACAGAAAAGGTTTAACCTCCTAACCCTGTGCTGGCATTAGGGCAGACAAGTGCCCTAAGTGGTGGTACAACCACTGAGCACAGAGCAACATCACAGGCTGAAAGCTGCAGAGCTGCAGTGATAGAAATGTGCTGGTGCAGCAAACCCAGTCCTGCTCTAGCCCAGAGGTTGCCAGCACAGTTTCTCTCCACCACTGTACAGTGTATCCCTCCCACGTGCTGAGGTTGCAATAAATCCCAACTATTCTCCATTGCAGGCATCACTCAAGTGCTGAAGGCTAGACCAAGAGAACTTAAACAAAACCACCCCACAAGCCATACTCATTTATCCACTGTCTCACCCCTTTTTTCCTCCAGAGGACATGACTAAGAATGGATACATCAGTGCAGTAACAGGATCATCCAAAGCCACGTCCTCACACATTGTTGCCACGTGTCACATCAGGGCACAAATCTTCCCCTTTAACATAAGTAATAAGGGCCTGTGTGTTTTGGAGCAAGGGGAATGTGGCTGAGATCCTTCCTTTGCTGACACACCACAGTGCCAAGCTGCTGTGGCAGCCACCAGAAGGAACAAATGTAAAGTCAAAGGCATTATAACCTAAGGAAGGGCTGGAGAAACCCAAACTGAGATGTCGTAAAAGCATAAGCCAGAATTCATTACTCTTGTAACCAAAAAGAAACGATTGATATGCCAGTTTCCACCATAAATAGCTAGAGTTGAGGGTCTGAGTTTATAAAACATTGAATGACTTACCATGTGTTGCACTGGACGGTTTTGGTCGGAAGTCCACAAAGAATCTGTTAGACAGCAACTTCTCCTGTTGAGACAAAAACTCAGAGGTAAAACCTGCCTTGCCAAGCCCAGAAGATAAGCACAAAGACACATTGTTTTAAATCACAGGAGAGCAGTGTGTTGGAACAAAGCAAATGCAGACTCTTGGGGTGTTTAGACTACAGCCTGTCTGCCTTTTTCCAAGTTGGGTTGAATGAAAAAGCAATTTACAGCGAGTTCAGGATGACTGCAGTCATGCCAGAGAGTCCCAGCTGCACAGTGCATTGTTTCATCTGGGACAGAAGCTCATTTACAGGTGAAGCCTCCAGGTGTTTACAAAGCAGTGTGGTAGCAAGGAGCTGGCTCACAACAACTGGCCCCGATCCTGTTTTCCCCCATCTCCTTTGTGGATGCCCAAGCCCCCTGTAAATAGGTCTCACTGCATTTTCTGTCTTTATCCAGTATAGCTTTATCCCTGAAGATGTGGTAGGGATGGGCATGGTCAGCAGGAGATATCTCAGGTTTTCCTTTCTCTGCCAGGGATTTGCTTAATTTCCGTGCCCTGAGCACATTATTCACCACAGAAGTAGGTCTAATATCCAGGTTTTAAACTTGTAATTCCTTGGACTAGAATTGATTGGTAGAGGTATGTAAGTAGTATGGAAAAACAGTTCAGACACTACAGATTCTCCATGCTGATTGCCAAACAGATTAATCCTGTTGACCTCTGTGGGATGGGTGGGTTGCCTTTGTTGAAGAGGCCTCCAAAGCAGCAGGTCCAATTTGAAGAAGGAGAGATCCAAGGTTGGCCATGAAGCTGGGAAAATGGATTATGGCACAAACTTTCTCTCTGTGCACAATGATGGAGGTGAACAAAGACTCTCAGGAATTAGGCTGAATTCTCCTTTCCCAAGGATTTTGATCACTCTGGGACATATCCTCAAGATATTTGCCAAGCTTATTAAAACAAACATGGGGAAGCTCCTTGAGGCAGGACCCACCACTTCCCAGCTCCTGAAGGTCTCAACCCAGCAGTCTGGGTTGAGAGGTCTCTCCCCACCAGTTTGCTCCAGGAGGGGAGCAAACAGCAGTCGCTTTGTGTGACATGGAGGGCTGAGGAAATTTGAAAGACAAATTATTCAAAATAAAAAGCAGTGCAAAAACAGATTAGGAAACTACTGTGCCGTGACTATTAATGAAGCGATAGAAAATATCAATCACTCCCTGGCCTCTGAAGCTTGCTGTGAGAGAAGAATTAGGAGATTTTATGTTCCAAGTACCAGGAAACCACAGGGCCCTGGTGCCTAGTTTTCAAAAGAACACTGAATCACAGGGAGGAAAGCAGACTGCTGCAAAGAACCAAGGGCAGAGTTTAAAAATAGCAGCTTTCAGTTTTGCTGCATTTTTCTTCTTCTTAAGTGCCTGGATACAGGATCATGTCAGAGGGTGGATAAAGAGAGCAGACCAGCCCCTGTGGAGAGAGAAGTGTTCCTGAATGAAGTCCTGCCAGTTGGGGGTTGTGGGCTGCTCATTTTGCACTCCAGCTCTCCCCCTCAAAGGAACCAGTCTCTCCTGACCCTCCTGTCTGCCCAGCACAAGAGAAGGGCACTGGGGGAGTGGGGACTGGGGAGCTTTTCAAGCCCATCAGTGTGTGCAGAAGCCAGTGCAAATGAGCAAAGCCAGGGTCTGAATGTCTGATCTAGCCAGAACCTTCCCCTTCTGGACACATGCAGGGCCAATTTCCAATGGCATTAAGAACACTTTTGAAATGCTGTGCAAGGAATGGGATTTACTGAGATGCTTCTGCTGATGCTCTGGGTCTGTGGGCAGGGAGAAACCATGTCTGGCTGCTGTACACTGGCAAACCAAGAGAAAGGATATCTGACTTCTGATACTGCTCAAATTTCTCCAGCCCTCAGACTCTGTACTATGCACCTCTTGAAAGACCACTAGGCCAAAGTCACAGCAACCACGTGGAGAAATTGAGTGTTAGTACTTTAGACAGGCAAAGGAGACAGAGAAGTATCTCCTGAAAAGGACAGTAAAGTTTCAAGTCATGTAGTGGAGTAACAGTGATGGTTTTAAGGCAGAAATGGGCAGGGTCTGCGGTAAGAAACAGAATCTCATCCAAATAGATTGAAAACCAGATATGTCCTTAGGTAGCTGATCTTAAAAGACAAAGCTCTGTGCTTGCAGAGAGGCAGGATGCCCCCGTGAGCCTTTGCTTTGTCTGTGAAAAGAGAAGAAAGGCACAGCTGATGCTCTGGATAAGGCTGTCTGCATCTGCCTCTCCAGGGAAGTCTGCTGTGTCTTATGACTCACTGCTTAGAGGATGCTCTCAAATCTATAGAGGAATAATTCGTGTAATAAGGGCAGCAAGTGCAGGGAGCCACATAAAATCCCTTTTCCCAATTAAGCAAGCAGAAACACAACCCCTTTTCCCCAGCCTTCTCAGGGACAAAACAAGCAAGTCCTTCACTGCAATAAGCTATGACTGAAATGGAAGGAGGGGGAAGAGAAATACTGGCTCTGTCACTTGGTTAATAGCAGTACACAATTCACTTAAACTGCTACCAGCACACTGTGAGATTGAATCATTGCAAGTTCAATTCCTCCTGTCACCAGCAAGGACTTCCGGGCTCTAGTGTGGACAACAAACAACATTCACAAAGAACTGAGCACAGTTTAAAAGCAAAAACCTTGTATGGATAATTATGCAGACCAAATCCCCAAGGAACATTTTAACTTTACAAATATGCAGAAAAATCCCAAACATCTGGAATCCAAAATATTTCCTTGTAAAGGAGTTTCCACTGGAATGTCATCTGTTCTTGCTGTTATTTGAGATAGGCTCTGACACAACCAACTGGACCCCAGTGACCTGCATGGCCCAGAGCTCTTCATTCCTGTGGCTCATGAAAGAACCCAGTAGTGCCACAGGCCAATGTAATTGCCATGTCACATGCACAGATTGTTAAGCAGACAGCCTCCTGCTTTCATGGAGATAAGGAGCCCCACGGGTCCTGGAGATGCTTCAAGAGACACCCAAAGTTACCTGCTCTTGCTGTCCTTCAAAAGAACCAAGCCAGGATGTATTAGGAGCAAATCCTGGTGCAGTGTCCTGCCCTCTGAGCAGACCTGAAAGCTTTCATTATGTGGGAAGATCTTTAAAGCACAAACTCAGATCCAGTTCATCCACTGCCTCCCTCAGCCTTGCAGGTACAAAAAGCTCCTTCAGCCCAGCTGGCCTGGGATTTTCCCTTGCTCAGCTTTCAGTGGAGATCAGTGTGACTGCTGACAAAAGCAGTGTAGAAATGCCCTATAATGCAGCCCTAATGGTAAAAGAGCTCCCACCAAATTGCCACTCCAGGGATTTTCTTTGTAGTTTCTGCACCTATAAAAGACTGACTGGGATGTGGCAAAACTGTCATCCCAATACAGGGAGGCAATTCAGAACAGGAGCAGGACTCCATACAATATTCCCCTCTTTTAAATGTAGATATTGCAGCAGATTGGAAAAACAGGTGGCTTTTCCTCTGAGAATAAATACCAGAGAGCATTCTAAGAAGCAGAGCCAAGATGAATTAACCTGATCAACTACAGTGAACTTGCTGTGAAGTACAGGAAATATGAAACACTGCATTTTCTCATTTGTGGCTTGGAAGACAAATTTGCCATTGAACTTCTTTGGGAGGGCAGTAGGGGAGGACTCAAAGCAACATGCTGCTGCATCTTCATCTACCATTGCACCCTACCAGCAGAGATCCCTGGACTTCCTCATACTTTTTAGCCCTCAGCAGTTGTGAAGTACCAACAAATACACATACTCAAGCCTGGGGAGTTCTCTGTTTTTCATCTGGAAGATTTCAAAAGGTTTCACAAGGGCCAAAATGAAAAGCCATTTGGATGTTTCCTAGACAAAACCTTGTTGTTTCCATTCTGCAGGAAGAGCCGACACTTTAAAAGACAACCAACCAACCACAGACATTGAGAAATGGTGCAAGACATCCTTGAGTTTGTCTTTGCCAATGCTTTGACCTCGCCACAGCGACCAGACAGAGCTTGCTGAAAAGTTCTCAATACTTGGGAAAATAGTGGCACTACTCTACCATCTCTCATCCAAAGCAATGCATGAACACATTGTGGAGCACATTCTGGAACAATTCTGGCCCTTGGCTGCATTTTAGGGGCTATAAACACAGACAGCAGTGGAGGGGACACATGAGAAGAGTAGAGGAAAGCTGCTGGTAATGATGGATAGTACTTTTAACAAAGTTCAGTTTGGCTGTACAAGGAACAAGCCAGGCACAGGGAACGCTGCATCATGCTCATGTTTCCCAGGTACGCCCTGCATTGAAATCCTGATGGATTTCTGTACCCCTTAGTGCTGGCTGCAGAGTAGAGTTTCCTTGGGGTTTTGGAGATCAGCAATAAAAAGCTATTTCTGAGAGAATGACACTGTTAAGATACATGGTGATACAGCAGCAAACCCCAGAGTCTCTGGCACAACTAGTCTGAGTGTTATGTCCCTTTTTGGAGAGGATGTGGCTGTGAACATGCACTTTGTTATCATAATAAAAAAAAAAGCCACCAGCATCTCCTGACACCTCCAGTGCAAGCATTTGTGGTGACCCAGTAACGTGTAAGCAATGAGGGCACGGTGTTGTATGTTTAGACATCCTTAAGCAAAAAGGGAAAAGGTCTTCCAAGGGAGTGGCACCTATATCTTCCTTGCAACTTCTCTGTGTATGTGCATTACAACCAAGGGCTAATCTGAAGTAGCCTGAGTGTTCTAATCAGGGATCCTCCACAAAAAAATCCTACTGAAGTTACAGATTTTCCTAGGAGTTCAGGTTGGATCAGACTCCTGGTACCAAACTGCCAGCTCTCTGGCATCTTTTGTGACAAATATAAAGAAATATGAAAGAACTAAGCATCTCAAATTTTCTTTCTCTGCATAGAGAACCTTACCTAAGACGTTTAAAATACCTTTATCAAAGAACAAGGCTCCAGTTAAGAATAAATTTGCACTGAGAGCAAAGACATGGATGTCCAGCAGTGAAAGTCAGTTCAGGCGTGTTTTGACACAGGAGAATTCTCACATCACAGCCTGGTCCCAGAATAACCAGTGGCAAAATCCTTTTTCTAATAGGGCCAGTGGTTTGGATCATATTAATGCCAGCAGACACTTGACCTGTGTGTCCTGCCAGCTCACAGGTTCATGTTTTCTTCCTTTGTTCATTAGATATTTGAAGCAATGATATCTAATTCTTTGCCTATTTTCAAGGAAAAAAAATCCCCTTGAGAAGTTTTCCTCTGTTCTCTTCCCAATTACACTTTCAGCTGGATTTTGCCTTTGCATTGCTAGCTCTGTGCAAATTCAGGTCAACTCTGAAAATAAACCCCTAGCATTTTAAAACCCCTCCACTCTGATTTTAGATGGAATTTTGAGCCTTTCCAAAGAAATTCTTGTGATTGGCCATGGAGATGCTACAAATCATACTGTTTCTGGCACTGGATTGGATGAGAAGCTGAAGCATAAATTTGCCAGGTGATACAAACTGTGTTTTCCACATATTCATGCATTCAGATTAGTTCTCTGCTAACAACAACTCAGCAGCAGTACAACTGGCTATAAAACTCCATCATCAGGTATTCTGGAAGCCAATTCTCTGAGGTCTTAAAATGACTGCCTATTGCCCAGACCTACAGAGCAAGACCAAATTACTGCAAGGAGCTCACTTCATTATTCCTGCACTGGATGAGCTGGACCAGCATTAAGGCCCCAGTGTCAGGCATTGCAAGGCAGCCTCTGCCCTTGGGAGTTTGAGATCTAAACCAGACCAAGCAGAGAACAGTCCTAGAGAATTGCCTTTTCCTACACTGGAATATTTCAGATGAATAAAGCTGCAGGTTTTGGCAGGCAGTATCCAGCTCCGAACAATTTGCTTTGTATGCAGAGACTGCTTAAAAGATACCAGGGTGAATTCTTCCCATTGATTTTATTTTGGGAAGAGTCCCAGGTCTTTGATTTAACTCCATTCTTTGATTGCACATTATAACTATGCCAAACAAATATCCATCCAAAGGAACAGCACTACCTCTAGCAGACCCTTTGGGACCTACACTAATGTCAGTGGAGCTCAGGCACCTTTTGTTCTTGTTTCTCCTCCAGGACCACGTGGCCACCATGACCCAAATGGGAAACAACATTTTATGTGCACTCAGAAGCAGAGCTGGGCTACCACAATTTTGACATGTCAACATGGCCCACGCCTGTACTCCTGACAGGGCTAGAGCCCTGTGAGCTTCCCCCAGGAACACAAAACAGCTTCTCATGTCTCATTTCTGCCTCAGTTTTACTGAGGAATTTCCCCGCTGCACTTCAGCTGGAACAATATTTTAAGCAAATAGTGATGACTGGAGAGGCAAGTTAAGGGAAGGCATCTAGTAGCTGGAAATCAGGTCCATTACGCTGTATTAAATATTAAGCTCAGTGTTGTTAGCCAGACAATTGCATACTGAATTAATAATGTTATTTATTCCATTTAGTGGGTTATGGAGGATACTTAATCATCATGGCATTTTAAATCACAGCTGGCATCAGCAGCTCAGCTCTAAGAGTATTATATGGAGACACAGAGATGGATTTAGTAGCTGGAGGTGAAGAGAGTGTGGATGTGTGAAATACAGCAGGTTTGGTAATAATAAAGTTATATGGCCTTGATTGTTCATTTGGATGCTAATGCCCCAGCAACACCTAAGAAAGCATAAGCAAGTCCTCAAAGATAAGCTTGAGCTGGAGCTTCTATAATGTCTGAAGGAATTTAACTTTTCTTTTTGTAAAAGAGTTACAAATTTTCAAGCAAAACCCAAAAGTATTTGCTCAGTCAAAACACGAAAATGTCATGGGAAATTCTGAAGCTTTTTTTTTCTGGCAAAGTGTAGATAAAATAATAAAAAATATCTGAAGATGAAAAAAATATATTGATACAGCTGTCTGAAAGCAGTTTTCATTTTATATTTTTTTAAACCCAGAGTGGTCAATTATTTTTCCAGACTTTAACACTGAAAATCAAAGAAATTTTTGCAGGAAGTTTCGAGCAGTAGGAATCTTACCTTTTGAAATATAGGGATTAAAATATTTAAAAGGTCCAAGGTATCTCCCCTCTCATTATTCTTTCATTTTTTACTTCCTAATTTTGGGCTCTCTGATTGCCATCTTTTTCAGCCATATGAAAAAATGGCTCCCCAGGCATCATGCAAGAATCTGCATTTTTCCCAATCACTCAGCAGGAGCACCCTATCACTCCTTAGGTACATTTCTCAACCTTAATCACCTCCAATTGCTATGGGTTCTAAAATTCAGTCTACTGGAGAAAGAAATAACTGCTCTGCCATTTCCTGCAGCTCTGATTTTCACGCCTTTTGTGGAACAATTTCATTGACTTCACAGGAGCCTATCTGGATTTACACCTGTGCAAAAATGAGGCAAGAAAACCTGACCCTTGGTGTGGAATATCAGGTTCATAAATGCATTCTGTATCTCCAAGAATCTCCCCATTTACAAAGGTGAACAGCTGTTGCTGTAAATCAGACAGTCTGAACCAGCCATTAGAACTTCATCCAGATGATCCATTTAAAATATACAAAGGCAATGTTTTGGAAATAAAAATCTACCCTCATGTCCTCAGGGACACCTTCTGTTAGAGAAAAATCTCATAATTCAAGACTAAAATTAGTTCACTTTAATGCTGTTTCAGGAGAGCCATGATACTCAAGAGTACCATTGCCTTGCAAAGGCCTGTTAGATGACTTATGGGATTCCAAACATCTGGAAATTTGGTAAATACTGCATTGGAGACATCGAACATCTTTTTCAACTTCTCCGTGGGTGTAACTCTTTGCTGTTAGCTGGAATGGCTGTATCTGGTTCAGTTCCCATCAACCATTTTCTGTTTGAATAGGGAACACTTGCTAAAGTGTGGAAACAGCTGGCAGAGTTGGCTGTGTATGAACAAAACACGCTCTTGTTTCTGACCACAGACTGGCCTTTAAGTTCCAACTGTGATTGCCAAGGGCTCTTCTTGGCTTTTTGGATGAGACCAGGTCACCCAAGATATACAAGCTGGCTGTGTTAAGGGTTGGTTCTTGGAGCATAATACTCACTGTCAGTAGGGATCAAGCCTTGTGTATGTAGAGGGGAGCAGAATGAGCAGCCCCATTTAGTAGCTGGGGAGCTGAGGCACAGGAAGATTAAATTATTGGTCTCTGGACATTTACAGTGAGAGACACTCATGTATCTTTTTCTGACAGAAATACCATCATGCAAGTGTTTTCTACACAGCAGTCAGCAAGCAGGACAGGCTGCTGGACTGAGCCTCCTGCTGCTGGGGACAGTATTCAGACAGGTACCTGTGCTCCAGAGCTCCTTTGGCACCCAGCTTCCCTGGGACACCAGAAACCCACCTCATCTCCTGCTCATTAGTAACTCCCAGCTCCTTCATCACACAGCACACACCTTCTGCTCTCTCACACACCAAGGGCATGAAGTATAGCTAAAGGGGTCATCTCTGCACTGACCACTGAGTGATCACCTGTTCCCAAAGCAGCAGTTTCCTCTGCCTTCACCAGGTCCCTGCTTAGTCCTGAATGGAAAGGCTAAATCATGTATCACTCTTCTGATGGGCTTTGTCATTTATCTTTCTCAGGGTTCTGGAGAGTTAGGTATAACTCTCCAGAAGAGAGAGTTAACAGAAGGAAACCAATGAAACACAGACAGAGCTCTGAACCCCCAGACAGTTACACAGTCACACAGAGTAACAAGCTCAGCTCCTTTCACTCAATTCCTTATGCTCTTCTGAGACCATGGAAAGGAACTTTATAATATGCTGGAAGGGATGAAGTATTAACTATCAAAAACTAGATTGAAATAACTGAGAACCTGCATTATTTTTTCTTTGATGTATACTTATGTAAATTCAAATAAATATGCTTAAATGTAACCTGTCTTCAATTCTAGCAGAACTTATTAAATCTATTTATGCGAGACAAGCTAGGCTCCATGGAATGCCAGGAACTCCCCTGACATTTGCCTTCCTACTTAATGTGATAGTCTATGATTACACATACCAGAGCCTTTCATTCAGGCATTTTAATTTACAAATACTTTTTACATTTCTTAACGCCCCTGTGGACAGGCATTAAGAGTCTACTTTATTCAGGAGCAATCAATCGAAGTGCAGCAGGGCAGCCCGTTTTGCTCCAGATCACGCACTGAAATACTAGCAGAGTTTGGAAAACTCCTTCCATGTCACTCAGAAACACAATTTCCATTAAGAGCAGACACATTCTCTTAATGCTGAGCCAAACACTCTGAGCAGAGATGCAGAGGGGAAGCTTAGTAGCAGGCAGGCCATAGGAAGGAGATCAAAACTAACGTCCCCAAAGCAGCCACAGTGAGCACAGTGACCACCCCTCCTTTGCCAAGGTCACTCACCAAGCAAGTGCTGCTCTCCATGGTGTAACTCTGTCAGACATCTCCTCCATGCCTCTGTCCAGAGCCAAATTCCCTGCTAAAGGAGAAGAAGGTATTACTAAATGGCATCAACTCAGTCTTCTTACAGCAGTCTACATATTTCAATACAGTCCTGACTCCTCAGAGAGGACTGGGAACTCATTGCTCAGGCTCATCTTCTCATGTTGGCTCTGTTATTTCTGGAGTTTTTAATGCTCTCTAATAATGAATAGCTTCTCTCATAGTCCCTGAAATAAGGTCTGGATAAGTCCAGTCTTCAGGGCTGGCAGAGCTGACAGAAGTCTGCCCAGCCTGGTGAGTACCAAGGAGCACAGATTCTAGTGGGACTCCTACCAGAGCCCATAGGACACCAATTCCTCTTCTACTGGGCCTCCAGGTAGCCTCCATCACCCCCTAAACACTCAGCAACACTTCAGGTATTATTTGCAGTCCTTAAAATCAATACCTAAGAAGAGCCTCTCCTTCAAACCCATTTTCAAACAAAGAACACACAGCCAAGTACCTTCCATGCTCAGCTCCCAAGGACACTTTTGCCTCACATCTGCAGGACACAAGCCCTTGCTGGAGCATGGCTGCCTCTGGCAGGCAGGTGACACTTTCTCTGTCAGACTAAGTGAAGTGCATAAACTCCTCATGACAGAAACTAGAGACATACTGCACATCCAAACTGAGCTGTGTCTGTATTTCTTCATGTTCTCTTTGTAAGTGGAGTTTAATTATGCACACAAGGAAGCCCCTGCCCTACCTGGGTTAGGAGAGCACCTCCAGCTTTGCACCAGAATTACTCAGGAGAGGCCCCCTCTTGAGAGGTCAAATTTAGGTAAATAAGCCCCATCTGTGCTGCTTTAGGGCAACAGAATACCAACAGGCCCCAGGCATTAGGAACAAACCACCTACTTTGCCTTTGCTTGGGCTTTATAGTGAGAGGGTGACCTGGCTGCAAAAAGGAGAGAAGATAAAACCCAAGGTGCAATTTGCATCTGTTGGAAGAGATCTGGGCTGCAGCAGGGAGAGCTGGGAGATAAACAGCCCTGGGGATGGCTTGGAATGAATCCTGCACCAGCATTTTTGTTTGCAGGCCTGGTCCTTGCAATGTTTTAGAAAGATAAACCCAGAACTGCCATCCCTCCATGTAAATAAAGGGATTTGTCATAAAGCTAACAGATCCTGCTCTGAAGTAGTTCCCCAGAATATGAAGTGACAATGAGGTGCCTAAAAAAATAACTTTCCCACTGCTGGGGAAAGCCATTCCAGGATGGTAACTTTCCAGCTGTGATCAATATGGGCTTCGAGAGAAAACAGGGGCCTGAAAGACTTTGTGTATGGTCTGCACAAGGAGAACAAAGGCAACAAATAAAACTGAGGTATTTGTAAAAGATCAGTGTCTTACCCCCAATTATCAGCTTAAAGGTAAGTTCTTGGAATGGTTACAGCCAGCCAGTTGCTCTGTGGGAATCTCATACACATCTGGCAGACAAGGAGCTGTAAACTGGTGCTTGTAGCCTTTGCCCACCCAGGAGATCATCCAGAGAGGTCTGGTCCATCATGCACACCCACAAATTCTTCAGGTGCTGTTCTCTGGCTGCCCCATTGCTGCAAAAGGTGACTGAGATTTTTTGTTCCAATGCTTTTACAGTTATATTGTGCCCAAAAGGTTGAAGCAGAGAAACATAAGCCTGTGGCCTCCAAAACCCTGGGGCTCCACCAGAGTTTTGCAGTTCATTTACACTGAGTCAGGATTTGCTGCCAGGTTTAAATCCCCACTGCCTCCCTCTGCTACCCTTCTGGACACACAGATTTCTCCTACAATTTCCCCCATCCTTTCCCATGGGCTTGTGAGAACAAAGAAGCTCATGTTTGACAATTACTCCACGCAGAATCATTAGGTGTGATCACAGAATCCAGTGATGGAAACCATTTACCTCATGGGTCAGTCCCACTTTCCTGGCCCATTCTGCCTCCTCCCTCTCTTGCTGACTGTGGCAAGTTGGGCAGAAAGTGATTGACAGTTTTTAGGAGCTGTCAAAGTTATGATGGACAGAGAGCAAACACTCTCATTTCATAAGAAATACACTGACAATTCTTTGCCCCTTGTGTCACTTCATGGACTCCAGGACAATTGCAACAGCACTGAACATGGACTCATCCATCCAGGGGAAAACAAGGCTTCCTTCAAACCATCTTTTATTTACTCCAGTCAGCTGTGCTGAGTGTATTGATTCAATCAGCTATTTCCTTAACCATAAAACCAGATGTGCACCGTCACGGCCCATCTACGGGGACTGAATCCATGCCATTTAGAAATGCAGAATAAAAATAAAAAAAATCCCAGGAAAGCTGAGATATGCTGATGTTTGGAGCTCTCAGTTTCCTAGGTAAATTGCTTTCTTTTGAGTCACATTTATTTTTGTTACCTCCAAAGAAATGCTGTTTTAGCCGCATTTCTTGGAAACAGCATTGAGATCTAATGGGTTGTTACTGATGTGAATTCTCAGGGTGGAGGATAGAGGGAATGTAGTATTGTCTTTGCTTCTGGGCATCAGCAACTTCTGCAAGCAATGTGATGCAGTGCATGCCATTCCTTGATAAGGCAGTTAATTACCTCGATTCCTAATGAGAAGAGCTGTTCAGCTTTAAAAAAAACCAACATTGGAGCCCTCTGGACTTAGTTTAGCTCTGGACATCTGGGTAGATGTGTGAATTAGGGAGGCCACATTGCTCAGTTTTCCTCTGTTTCTTCTCAGGCCATGTTCTGTTGTTTTCCTCTGTATTTCTTATGGACACTACAGCAGAGGCAGGTCACTTGCAAAGAGTCACCAAGGAAATGAGGTTTGGCTTCATTCTGCTTCGTGTACTGGGTACCAGGTCAACTATTTCCCAAGTGAGTCTAAGGAGTAGAGGAAAGGATCCCCATGGAGTGTGTGAAGGAATAATCCATCTGCTGGGTCTTTCCTTCACCCCACAGGATGCTGCAGGTGATGCAGGCGGGGTGCACACAGCCACAGTCCCACAGCCTGCAGATCCTGCCCTTGCTGGGATGGAGACACAGGGTGAGCAAACATCTGCACACGGGAGGCCATGCCCCAGCTGAGCCTGCAGCTACAGAGAGGAGCCTTTGTGCAGGAACGGGCTGGGATTTGCTGGCTGGAGGGTTCTTTCAGCAATGCAGCTGTAATATGCTACATGCCAGATTGTAGACATTCCTGGGGCAGCTTTCCAGAATGTGAATAAACTCAGGATATATGTATAAACCCAGGACACAGTGTGGGCTCTGCGAGGCCTGGAGGTAGCATGGCATTGCCTTTGCACATGTACAGCCTGAAGGGATTTCTTCAAGGCCAGATGTCCCCTTCAGTTCCAGGATCCACATGTGCTGATCAATTCTTGCTCTGTACTGGAGAAATTATCTCAGAATGTCATACCTCCCCAGTGCACAAAGACTCATTCTGATTGCACCGTCCCTTGGCTGCCTGTGCAACATAACACAGCTCTGAAACACCACAAATATGAGCAGGGGGGCAATGGGAACATGAGACAGGGCTGTGCTTCTCAGGGAAGCCTGGGTATGATGCAGAGTGTATGAGCTGGTCCATCCTGGTGTCCCAGCCACAAGGGTAAGAGTCACAAGTGATTCACTGCATAGGGAAGTGTTACTTTAGAAAATGAATGATTCAAATTCAGGAATTACTGAACAGCATTCAGGCAAGCCATATCCTAATGCCTACCTAAACAGCATCTGTCTCGTGACATTTAGCATTACCTGGGAAAAAAAAAACAAAACAGAGGGGAAATATGGTAGCAGAGACAACAAACACTTAAGAAAGACAAAGTGTAAATGCATCTCCAACAGCTGAGTACTCTCAGCCTCTAGGGAAATGTGCCTGCCCTGTAGATGTGGTTCCTCTGGTGCAAGACCCCTCAAAAGAGTCAGTGGGGTCTTTCTGCTCATATAATCATAATGCCTTCGTGTAATTGAGCACCACTAATTAAAACCAAAAGGAAGGGAATATTCTCCAAAAATGTCTTGCTACTTTTCCTCCCCTTAAGTGAGTTTTCTGACATCTGAAGAGTGGAGCTCTCTGTGGGCATGGGCACACACATAAATGAATCTAGAGATAGCTTGTGCCCCTGTCATAACTGTCATAGATGCAGAGAGAAATAAGTCAAGAGGAACAACAAACTCTGGAAAGTCATAGAGCTAAATGTTGGGTTGGAACACAGGAAAATGTTGCATGGACTGTTCTGCTCCTGACCTGTGCCTTACACTGTACTACTTTGTGTGTTGTTCTTTCTTTTCCCCAGAGAAGACAGAAACCAGACCTCAAAACATTCACAATGAATTTTGAAATCAATGATATGTGAGACTTTGTCTAAAAGGTAAAGTTGTTGTAAAAATCAATGTCAGAGAGAGCGCTTTGCCAATTCAATTATACTTGTACCTCTCAAACTGACACCAAAAAAACAGAGAGAGAAAAGAAAAAAAGAAAAGGATGTGGGCTAATTTCAAGCCCAATAAATGTTCCTTGGACTAACATCCCAATTTTGTAAATATTCTCAGGGCTTCTTATGCCAGGTTCCCTCAAGGGGTCATAATTAACTCTAAATAGGGTTACCTTGTTTCAGAATCAGTCTAATGTCAAGCAGTGTTTCTGCTTGTGTCCACAATTTAAAAAAAATGTTGTATCCATTAAATAGCACGAAGGCTTCCCAGAAATGGGAACCATACGTCAAAATTTAAACACAAATAAGTGTGATTAGACATGGCAGCTGTCTAGAAAATATTCAGCTATTTCACTGAGGTTTGGGCAAAATGTGAATGATTGTACTTATTCCAGTAAGTGTAGAACCAGAAAGGCTCCCACATTATCCTCTGCTTCTCAAGGCAAACTTCATTTTAAGATTGACCCCAAAGCAAAAGCAAACAGCAAGATAAAAGTATAAACAGCTGGGCCTTCTGCTGGCTTAGCTGGAGACTTCAAGGAGTTTGTGATTCACTCTCTCAAAGACATGTAGCACACAGCACCCAAGCCAAACTGAATCCAGGCCACCGTGGGAAAGGCTGAACTGAACAGCAAAACCCCAAGGCATAAAATGTCCTGGTATCCAGGTAAAAAGTTTGTCCAGCCCTTGTCAAGCCTATCAACAATCTTCCCATAGCTGAAAGAAAATGACTGGGAAGTAAATGCCAACACCAGTAATTCAGGTGCAAAACCAAACTCTGAATCACCCTCTCTTCTCTCATATGAGAGAAGTATTCTATAAATATACACCAAATATAAAATCAGTTACAGAAACACCCTGGAAATCTGTACTTGGTTATCTTGAAACTAAAACATGCCAGGAATTTGGGTAAGTTTTTGCTTACAGACTATCATTATTGGCACTTGATCAGATGCAGAGAAGTTAGGTTACCAGCTTGGGAAGAGAATAATGAAAAAGGAATTGGAATAGATTAATTACACATGTTCCAGTTCAGGACAGGTAGGGGTTCTTTTAAGCATTGAAGAAACATTTATATAAATCTGTGCTATAGCAGCACTGTAATTTATAAGAATGTTCTAAAGCATCCAGTTTGTTAGTTTTTGCAATTAGAAATTTCGGGTTTATTCAGTTAACTATCAAGTGAATAAGATTCAGAATCTGTTGAGAATTTATTACTGTTTCTACAAATTCTTGATTACATGCCTTATTTGTCCTTCAACAGGCAAAGAATGGATTTCAGTCGTTTCCAGAGGAGAGTATGAACAGCACAGGAGCATGTTTTGAAAGGATGTGGCTATTTGGAGTAATGTGAGAGATTCTGAAGGAAAAACAGCGTTGCTTTTTGGAACAGATGTCAGAACCCACTGAGGCCATAACAATTGCTTCTGGCACAGCTAATCACACACCACTATGAATTTCTTCTCCAGATCTTCAGCTCAACTTAGCACAGAAAGAACATTAAGGCAAATGGAGAATGAAACAACCTGCAAGGAATGGTCAGATATGCAAAGTGAAGGGTTTGGAGGAGGGTGTGTTCCAGCAGTTGGTGTTTCATAGGGGTGGGTGCCAAGTCTCCTAACTCACAGGTATCTCATGGAGAAGTTCGGGACCACCACTGCAAGCCTACTGCCTGGGAAAAAATGTGGGAGATCCTGGAAAACAGAGTATTGCAAAAGAAAACAACCCAGAATCTAAGAACCAACCCATTTGTGATTGCTTCTCCCTGAAGGAATCACTTCAGGGACATCCATACTCATGACTGATGCTTTACAGACTGTGATAGAGCCTCCCTCCAGCACCTTGTTTTCCCATGCTGAAACTGTCATGTTAATACCCTCCTCATTGGGATACTGCAGACAACTGATGTTGGTGAAAAAATTCAGAATCTGCAAAAAAACATTTCTAGGAAATGGAATTATATTGCCAGGATTTATGATGGAAACCTCAGTAGACAGAGAACACTGCAGGACACAACCCTCAAAACATTCCCACCAAGCCTTCTTTTCTCCAAAGATTTCTGCTTATGCTGTAGAAGCAGTGAAATACTTTAAAAAATACTGCATGGTCAATAAATAAAGCAATTGTTGAAGTACAGATCAATAGATCAGCTGGAAACACTAAAAAGAAACAATATCACAGTGTTTTTAAGCTATTGTCTCTTCTGTTGAAAAGGTACCATATCTGGTTCTTTACTTAAAATGTTGCTAGACAAGAGGGAAGAGATATTAAACCCCTTCCAGGCATTAAAGTATTAGAACATACTTTAGTTTTCTTAGGGAAGAAATGCACAATAGGAAGAGAATATCCTTGCAGTATCTTCTCACAAATTAACTGGCAGCTCTAAAAGCAGTTGCCTTCCAAAAGCCTGGACTGATGTTACATTTGATCTCATGAAAATAGCCATAAAGTCTGACTTACCAAGATGACTCTGCTGGCTTTAAGCCTCAATGAATAACATAACCCTAAAAATAGAGTTTGAATCTATAAAAATCAAAACAAAGTTTGATGTAGAGACAGTTCTGCAAGCAAAAATGAAAATATTGAATTCTCCATTAGGAAAACACATATAATAGACCAGCTTGGGAAAATCTGTTTGAACACCATGAACTTTGTGGATATCAGTATGAAAGGCAAAGCTTTTTGAAGAATAGAATCTCATTTTTATTGATTGTCAGAAAACTAAAATATTCCTTCCACAAGGTCATGAAAAAATCCTGTTGGGACCTGGCTGTGGATACTGGGATTCACGGGCTTTTGTGACTTGTTTTAACTGAGCTGCTCCTGCATGGTGGTGATATTTCTGTCCTCAGATATCCCTGCAAGCCAGACTATGCTGCCATTTCTATTTACAGATGGAGAATAAAGACAGACAAGAGTCAAGGGCCAGATTTCCAACTGCACCTGTTTATGGAAATGAAAGAATTTCTTGAAACACAGCTCAAACATGCCTAGACTTGGGCTTGATTTCCTTCCAGCCCACTCCAGTGGGAGGCTCCAAAATAGCATAAAATACAACACCTGAACATTATGATGAAAGGTTAGAAGCATCTGTTGCAGAACCTGCTGGCTACTGTGATCCCAATGGCTTTCCTGGGCTCATCCTCACTATGACAGTCTGGAATTCACGCTGGCCTTGAGACTGTGAGTGCTGCAGCTTCTAAAATGCAACAGTGAGGATGCCATCAACATCTGTCCCACTCTGTTCAGATGTCAACAACCACACCACATGGGAAGGTGTCCTGAATGCCTAACAAATGGTTTCCATGAAGTTTTGGGGAGGACTCCAGCTTTTCATGTGAATGCTGAAGAGGACTTAATAGATCAGTGAGTTTCTGCCAAAGAACTCTGCCTCTACTCTTTATGAAGCTTGATGAAACTTTTAGACATTCTTTTTCTTTAAAACTAGGACAAACCCAGTGCCCCTCTCCAGGCAGAAACAATGCTCAGAGCCCTTAAGAGAGACTGTCCAGAGGTGCAATTACTTAGGGCAAATCAGAACTGTTCTTTAGCAGTACATTTCTCTCTTAGTTTATGTTAGAACAGACTTGGGATAAGTCCAAGAGCTCCTTCAGTTATCCCATGGTGTTGTCTTAGATATAAACTTAGGAGGTGCAGAGCATCCACGCTGGTTGTGTTCCTGCACAGCAGATGCTTGAGTGAGGCTGCAAGCTCCCAGCAGATGGGGGGGAAATTGGGGTGTGCATTCTGCCAACAAAGTGAGCAACCTTTAAATATACAGGATTTCAAATGTGATTAAAAGTCCAGGTAGCCTCTAAGCCAGAAGAGAATAATCTCTCTGTCTTTGTGAAGTCCCTTCCTTTCCAGCGGCTGTACTGGTTGTTGAGGCTCAGCCAGAACGAAAGATGCTTTGCATGACTTTCAGTGTTTACTCTCACAGGAAGCTCAGTATCCTGTCTGGCTCTTGGTATGCTCACCACCTGACTCCGGCATGCTCCAGACAGCGAAGCCTTTTTACCCAACTGGAATGGGCTGCAGTTCAAATGCCGGGAATAAAATAAGCAAGGAGGGCTGCTCTGCTAACTGGGAGGTCAGGGCACTATTTGCTTAAGGGTTAGCATTGAATTGGGCTCTTTCTGTCACGGGCAGGCAGAGGGGCACAGCAGCGTGTGGCTGTGCCTGTAGTGACTCCCACTGGGGACTTCTAGAGAGCTGTGATCCTCCACACTGCAGCCTTTGGCCATCGGGGAGGGTGGCTTGTAAAGAAAGAGGCCAGGTCCAGATTGTCAAAGGGAGTTAATATCTGCCTCACTCTGTAAGGACACAACCCTCAAAACATTCCCACCAAGCCTTCTTTTCTCCAAAGATCTCTGCTTATGCTGTAGAAGCAGTAAAATACTTAAAAAACAATACTGCATGGTCAATAAATAAAGCAATTGTTGAATTACAGATCAATAGATCAGCTGGAAACACTAAAAAGAAATAAAATGGTGAGCAGGTCTCCAAAAATGGTCTTTCCAAGCACCGTTTTTGTGACTCAGTGTTGTAATGTCATCAGTAACAAAGAGCAATTCCCCCAGCCTTGCACTTGGTACTGATGCATTTGGCAGCACACAGTGCTTGGGTTCACCATTCACAGGACATGGATGGAGTGGAAAAAGTCCAGGAAAGAGCCAAGAATTAAATTGAATTGAAAGGTTACAAAATAAGTTTCAAGCAGAAGCATCCAGTACTGCAATTTCTTCTTGTTACAGAGTGATCATATATTCTGTTGAAGCAGAAATATGAGGAGCAAAACTGACCAAAGACTTTTCATTCTGGCAGACAAAACATAGATTTGGTGGCTGGGGGTTGAAGTGAGAATTTAGAGTAGCAATAAAGTGAACATTTCTAACAAATAGAACAATTTACTAAGGTAGCAACCAACTCTTCACTACTGGAAACCTCTGACACAGACTGGACCCTTTGCTCAAACACATATTCAGTTCAAAGGACATGAATTTCTATTTGATTTTGATTACAGCCTGTATTATATCGAGAATCAGAATTGATGAACTCATGGATTCCTGCTGTATGTTTCTAGAATGCTATGAATCATCCTGGAAGTGTGGGAAACCTCTGATTCCCCTTTGTACAGATATTAACCTTGAGATATTTGTTACTACTTCTACCCAACTGCCCCAAAATTTACTGCCTGATCACAAGTGGTGCCTCCCAGGGAGATGGCTCATTCCTGAAGCCATGCAATTTTTCCTCCTTAACTCAACTTGCATTTTTTGAGTTGAATAAACTTAGGGAAAGTTCACAGAAACATGTGATCTGTAATTTCATCCAATAACTAGCTATAAACTCTCTGTCTATGTTGATTCAGAAACCAAGAAACCCCCAAGATACATTTCTTAAAAACCAATTAAATACTCCTCTGAACAGCACACAAATGTACAATCTCAGGTTGCACATAACACAAAACCAGCCCAGCATTTTCTTCTTAATAAGCATAGCAATGTAAACACAACTACAGACATTGTTTTCTAATTAGAAGAATGTACCATGAGATGTTTACAGACCCCTATGGAAATGTACAGACATTTGGTTGCCTAGCAAATGAAGGAAATGGAAAAGTCTCTCAGCTGGGACACTCGTAATTTGGTTGGCAAAGGGAAAAATAAAAGGTCTAGAAGCAAAGAGAGGCAATAGTCCCACACCGACCCAGGAAAGGCTAAGATAGTGCCAGGGCGAGGTACATAAAGGTGAATTTTCCAATGTTTTTATTTTAATATTAGCTTACCTAACTGTGTGTGTGAGCAGCTGAATTCGGGCTGCCTGTTGGAAGGACTCAGTAGGAATGCTGACACATGGAAGCTGCTGTGTGGCCTTGTCTCTGTGGGACATGTTCTTGATGTTGATACTTGGCAGGGTCTGGGAACTTCTCTCCTTCAGGGCAGGATGTTGCTGGGCAGACACTGCATTTATGGGAGACAGATCCAGTGTGCTCCAGTGTGAGGCAGCAGCTCCTGCTTGTGCAAAAAATCAACAAGAGAGGCCCATTTGACATGTGGAGGTAAGACCAAAGAGATGTGCCACAGCACCTACAAAATGGGTTTCTTGAGGGCTGAGTAGCAAAATGCTTTGGCCAGCTGGATTTCCAAGGCTGGACCATTTGTGACTGTGGCCTGGGTCTCCAAAATCAGAACCTCCTGGAGTCTCAGCACAGCTGTGTCTGAGAACTGATCCACAACAATCCTCCAACCCTGCCTTTGCTGTGAGCCATGAAAAGCAAGTTCCTACACTGCTGGCTTTTGTGCTTCAATAAATAAAAGACTTGAAAAAGACAATTTTTACTGCCATCAGGGCTGGCTCCAAAATAGAAACTTTGCAGTTTTGATTCTGTTGGTGTCACAATGAAACTGTCCCCTTATGCACACAGCAAGCAGTTCTGCTTCCAAATTCTCACACCTTCATGCTGATGTTGGCTGCATCCTCTGGGAAAGTGAAAATAACAAAGCCTGGTGCAAAGAAACAATATGTTTTCCTTAAGGTTAAATGGTCAAATAAATGTGGGAAAAGGTATCAGGCACTTGCCTGTGAAAGAAACGAGTTTCTCAGGGATCCTCCCCCATTGTGGTATTGGTTACCACAGAAGAAACTTTTTCCATCCCAACTCCTACCCATAGTTACATCAGACAAAGCTATCGCCAGACTACACTTTCTTCATACAACATTCCTTCTCCCTGGAAAAGCAGGAGGAAACCTGTCTGTGCAGCAAGAGTCAATCACATAGCACCACTGCAAGCATTTCCTGGCCAACTAGTTTCCCCTTCCATGCTGCTGCAACTCAAGGGTTTTGTCTCATAGTGCCTGGGTTTGGAAGGGGAAGGGAGTGTAAAGTTACTTTGATATAAAGATTGTTCTATTTTACAGGAGCTCTTAGTACCATGTTACACAGCTTAACCACATGCATGAGTCCTGGATATAACTTGAGGGGAATTTGGTTTTAATCTGAACCCTTGAATTTTAAGGTATGGGGAAAAGCCAATCAATTTCAGATTGTTTATTTATGATGGGGTGGTGGGAACGGAGCTGAAATTAACTCCGTAATAATCAGCTAACTCTGCTTTTGGCCAAACAACTTCTACACCTAGCAAATGATGTTTGCAGTATTTTTAATCCCTTTTAATCCCACTTTTATCCCGTAGTCACTTCAGATCAGCAGTTTTCAACCCTCATGAAGTTTATTTTCTAGTGCAAATACAATGTTCTAAACTGTGAATTTTACCTTGCAGATAATATCTTTCTTACCCTTTTGCACCCTCAGCAATAGCACGTCACCCTCTATGGTTCTGCAGAGGACAGGGATACAGCCACTGCCCAGAAAAACAGCTGCATTTGTGTCACTCAGCCCCAGGATTTCTGCACAACTAGAAATTTTGCCTGGCTTTAACACACAGGAATACGAGGTGTGGTGGAGCAGGGGGAAGGGATGTTTGCAATGGCTCGAATCTACAAAGATGGTTTCCAGCTGCATTTCACATATGATTTGGGGTTTGGATGAAGTTTTAACAGAATTTCTCCATGAATTATGCAAGAGGCTGCTGGAACGCCGCAAGAACACAGAGGCACAAAGAGACTTGCTGAAGCAGCCCTCAGACAACCCACTGCCATCTGACACACGAACCAAGTCAAAGCCCACTCCAAAAGGCAGAGTGTCTTAAGCTGGGGAGGGAAAGTGAGGAGAGGACCCCGGTGCTGCGGGTGCCGCGGTGGGTACACGCGGTGGGTGACCTGCTGCAGTACAGCACTAGATGGTGCTGTATTTTAGAAATAACTCCGCCTCGCGGGTCTCTTCATGTTGGATGCAGGCTCAAAGATGTGGCAAACACACACAGGCTCCTTTTGAGAAACGCTGCTGCTCTTTACAAGAAAAGTATGGATTTTCCTTTCTGTCCGTTTATAGCACAGGAGTTAATACAGACGATGAATTTGTAACTGGGCAGTTGCCAGTTAAACTCTCCAAGTGCTGCTGCTCCATTTGGGTGTGTGATGGGAACTTCAGAGCACTGTAAAAGTGTCAGGAACAACACAGTGTCCATGTTTACCTTTCCCTGACTTAGCCTCTTGCTCCTGATTTAGGCTGGTGGCAGTCACCAAAAGCCCAGCAGCAGAACTGCATTTCCTCACCAGAAGCTGAGAGCATTCAATTCTGCCAGCAAAGCTCTGGCCTGCACAGGAACACTGTCACCCTGGGAAAGTGGGTGGTACTGAGCATGTGGCTGGTGCCAGGAAAGTCTTCAGTGGTGCTTTTAGAGAAGCATCCACCCTTGGGTTGTCACACTGCCACAAGCTGTATGACACGAGGAGCTGGGACCCTGTGCCTCCCCACTGGTGTCACTGCAGTAGGGCTGTTCAGATGTGACAAAGCACCCAGGTGAAATGAAGGAAAACAACTTTTAAATTAGTGGCCTAAAAAGTCACCTGTAGAAGGAGATGGGCCGCCTCCAAGGTTTGCTCCTCCTGCTGTTTCTTACTGCACTTGTGTTTGTCTGTGGTGCATTTCTGAAGATGCTGGGCACACATTCAGAGCTGGCCCATTACCCTCACTCCCAGAGACTCCAGCAGGCAGAGCAGGTGCTCAGCAGTTGGCTGGATCCAGCCTGGGCTGCAATGGGCAAAGTCTTCTATCAGCTCTCCCTGGGGTAGGAAGGGCTCAGAGACACCTGCTTATTCCAGTTGGCCATCCAAGGAAGCAGACACTCTCTCTTCCCTCCTGCTTTGCTTCCAGGCGCAAGTGAGTTTGGTTTCCTGGCCACAAACAGGGCAGTCTGAGCCAGGAAAGGGTAATTAATGTCAGAAAAGATCAGGGACGCAGCACAGCACAGCTCACTTGGCAGAAGCACAAAGCAGCGGGGGAGAGATGTCTTTTAGAGAGCCTGCAAGGGGCCAAACCAGCCAAATGAGGTCTGCAGTGGCTGGGCCAGGCTGTTCACATGGCAGGCAGTCCCTTCAAGGTGTCATTTAACTTCCTCTATGGGGCATCAGCAGTCCAGACACAGCTTTCTGGTAGGGAAGGATGGGGCAAACATGGGTTTGCCTCTCCTCATAAGGTGTGGATGAAAGGACAAGGCAGCCTCAAAAGAAATATGAGCCTGTATGGAAGTTCTGTAGGGTGGAGGTTGGCATAACCAGCGTGCCTGCAGGGATGCTCAATAGCTGAGTGAGAACAGGCCCATTCCTGGCTGTGTGCCGAGCAGCCTGGCCCATCACACAGCATGGCAAGGTTTAGCTTGGCAGCAGAGGTGGTGTCTGGCTGCCAGAGCCTTGGAGGGAAGTCAGGAGCCAAGGAAGCACCGTTCCAATGGGCTAATGAACTCATGCTCAGGAGTTTTGGCTTTGCTAAGAGTCAGTGGTTAAACAGAGGAGGAGGATTTCTGATCACTGCTTCACAGCCTGCACAAACACACCATTTTCAGGGGGCCTAAAAGGATGGGGTCTCCCACCTCAGGTAAAACCCAGGTGTTGTGGGATGTGCTGTGCTCCAATGTCAAAGCTAAATTAAATTAAGAGAGTCCAGGATACGCCAAAAGGTGTCCTAGTGCTGTGGAAATTAGCACTCTAGAGCACAGTCCAGTGCTCTCAGCCAGAGTTGCCCCCTCTTATCCCCAGGTGCCTCTGGCATCTCTAATATGACAAAGGATGCCAATCTCAAGGACTATGTATAGACTGAAGCAGGTATAAGCAAAAAGAAAGAGGACACTGTCTGCAGCAGACAGCAGGGCAATAGAGTGTGTCATGTCATACCTGAGGATGCTATTTTGAGAGCTCAAGACAGGATGAAGGAAGTAGAGTTATTAAACTCACTGGGAAAAGGCACTGGAAGTGGCTGGCACCTGTCCCAGACTGGGGAGAGAGAGGCTCTGCAGACAGCCCAGGAAAACCAAAACATGCCTTCCCTTTCATAAGGAAAAGCAGCCAAACTGGGGCTCAGCCTTGGCTCAGAGTCCACCTGCAAATTGTCTGCCACAGTCTGCTCTCACCGCCGAGGGTCGCGTGGGCAGGAGGAACTGTCAGTCAGGACTTATGGCCAAATTCTTAAACCAAATTCTTAGGCCTCTCCCTATCCTGTTCACAACTAATTCTGACAGGGAATAGGAATCAGAGCCCTAAGCTCTCCAGTCGTTGCTCTCTTCTTCCTCATCTGTCCAACAGGCAAATTGAGGCACACTGTGCCACAGCCTCGCTCTCTCTCATCCCAGGCTCCGCCTACTTCACCCAGCTCTCAGAATTTTGCTCATTCCAGTTATGTCTCCTTAGAGTTTCCCTATATCAGGCATTGTACTTTCACATTTACTGCACTTCAGTACATTCTCCCTAGCAAAGGCATGGCTGTTTTCTATCTCCAAGTGTCATTAATTCTGTTGCAAGGAGAGCAGATTCATAGAAATTCTCAAAAGAAAATCCATCACAGGGAGGCACTGGAAGCTTCTCCCACTGCAGATTACTATGGGGAAAAAGGTTTAAGTTTGCTACTGCAAGCTTCAGTGCTGGAAGAAACTACTCCTGATGCTGAACTGCAATAGCCCACAACTGTCAGAGAGGCTGATTATGGCTGGGACTGCCACACAGGGGGACCTGATGTCTTCCTGGATTATCCCCTTAGAAATCCAGGCTCATACTGGATGTGGCTGCCAGCACAGTGACTCTTAGCTCTCATAGCAGGAGAGCCTGATGGCCAGGGGATACTTTTAAGCAGAACAGAGATGTAAAAATCCTGCTTTCAATTAATTGCATCACCAGGGAACTGGAGGGCAATTTGGATTAAACTATTGAGGCTCTTTCAAATCACCTCCCAGGGGAAGATCCAGCAGGAGTGATGGATTCAGCCAGAAATGACAAATAGGGAAGTGAGTGAAATGTGGGGAGAGTTATACTTCTGCCCTTCATAAAATTCTGTTTTCATTCTGATCCAGACTCCCCCACTGCCAGCAGTGGGGAGATGTGGGGAGTGTGTGGCAGCTGACACATGCACAGATGAGGGAGTCAGTGCAGAGTGAGCTGTTGCTTGCTGGGATAGAGGTTGTATGGCCCAGGCTGACCTGCCTGGGGATCCCTCAGCAAAAACAGAGCAGTGCCCTGCTACCCTCACATACCCAGTTTGTGTGTGGCCCAGTTTCTGACTCCTCATAAAGTAGCCTCTGTTCTAGAGGATCCAACTTCTCACTCTCTCCATGGGCAAAGCCAGGATTTTTTTGGGTTCGTGCCTGATGCTGTCTATGGGATCTGCCTTGCTGCTCCTTCTTGAATTAGAAAGTATGCACTACTGGCAGCAAGAAGCACAGTCTCCTCTCCCCACATAATGCCAAGGACTCATTTATTCTCTTCAAGTTCAAATAAAGCTCTACTGTTCTGTAGTGTCAGAATGGGCTGGTTTTTTGTTTTATAGCTACTGATTAGATGGGATTGCTTCAGCTGCCTCACAGCTCCAGGCTAGCAGGGCACCATTCAGCATCCTAGGGCCTGCCCAGCTCTGGGAAGCATTTCTTACTCCCACCTGTATGCCCAGCAAATCAAACCAAGTGATTCTCTGGTTCCCCTGTTGTAAATCAGCCTAGAAATGGGAAGTGAGGCTGTAGAGTCCCCAGCTCAAGTCTCCCCAGGCACAGCATAGGTACCTGGCTCTGGAAATGATACAAAAGCTTTTTCTGGCAGAAAAGGTGGAGTTTGGTGACTCAGGGGATGGTTCTGGAAGGGTCTTCAGGCCTTAAAGCAGCCACTCTGTGCAGACAAACAGGCAAAAAAAAAAAGGAAAAAAAAAAAGAAAGAGCATTTTCTGAAGCAAAGCTATTTTTTTAGTGGTATATAATTAAAGAAGTGGTTCAGTCCAGACTACACCCAGAGCAACAGCTAGGAGCAAGTAGAACAAATCTATCTGAGTTCAATGTACTGAAACAACATCTCCCTCCCCAAAGTAGCTGGAAATCCTCAGTATCTGCATTTTAGTTGTGTCATTTCTTTGCTTTTAAAAGTCAATGAATGCCAGATGTCCCTGATTTTGGTTTCCAGCAAACAGGTATCTTGCCCAAACCATCCCTTTTAAATTAAGCACAATTTGCTGCTAAGTTGGTTTTGTAAAAGTGAGAAGGGGCAGGGGGGAAGGGACATGAAAAACCCAAGAACTGCCAGCATTATCATGTGCAAAAAGAGTCTGAAGGAAACTGGGGACATGCAGCTGTCAAGGGAAACAGCAACAGATTGAGGCCATGGCATGAAGCAGCACGGAGCTCTAATGAGCAGGAAGAGCAAAGCCAGAGCCACAATTTTATCCTGTGTTGATATTCTACAAGAAAAATGATCACAGAGAACATTTATTGCCCCCCTAACAAGATCAAGCTTAATAACAAAGCTGCACATGTTATTTACTACAATGTTTGCCTATTGCATAAGCATCAGTGCCTGTTGCCTGGATCCTTGCTGCCTGCTGAGGTCTTTTCTCTCAGGCTGGCTGTTTCCCAGAGAGGTGGGTCTGGAATACCCTGGTTGAGTGTGTGAGAAAGAATCAGATGCTGGGGGATGGTGCTCTTACATGGATTGCACAGGGCACAAGCTTATCCAACACAGACAGACACATTAAACAAACCCCAGTCCATTGTGTTGCTCCTTCCCTTTGCCCACAGCTCCTGCACAGCTCTCATTCCCTGTGAGACACAGGTCTATCACTGGCACAAGGAGCTTATCCCAAAGTCAGTCTCAAATTGGAGTGACCATCTAGTATGTCCTCTTGAAGTTCCCAAAGGATTAATGTCCACAGGGCCTTCTGCATAGAAACCAAACCCCATCCACATAAATAGCAGGCCTGGATGGAAGAAGTGCTTACAATGCAGAGAAATTGAGGATATAGTGGGAAGAATGCAGAAAACTCTGAGATGCACAAAGAATGGCAGAGATGACAGCATAATAAAATTCCAGAACTGCAGGGGAGCAGCACTGTGAACTCATCAGCTCAGACAGAAGAGACACACGAATGAGCAGCCACTGCTCCTGTACTTGGAGGCTTCCTGCCTCCAGCACTTGAAGCAGCAGCATGTGCTCATTATGTGAGTTTCCCAGAGTGCTCCACCCTGGCACAAGGACACTCAGGGAAAGCAGGACCTATCTAGCAGTGTAAGCACCTAAATGGTTCAGCAGCTCTTGCTCTGGAGAGCATTCTCACATGGGCTGGTTGTTACTTGCTTGCTCACACTTCAGCTTAGACCCTGCTAGAACAAATGTGCTGTGAGCCATTTCTCTCCCACTCTTCTTCCATGGCCATGAGTTTCTTCTGATTTTGGTGACTTCTCCATCCCCTCCCCTCCCAAAAAAAAGGAACAGAAGGGAAAAATGAATGTACGCCTTAATATGTAACTTTAATAAGACATAGAGGATCTGTTTTTATCACATTAACTAGAATATGCCTGGGGGTCCAGATGGGGTAACTGGCCCTGACACAGCAAAAGCAGAGGTTCCAAAAAAGTCCCCCAAACACAGCACAATGGGGAAGGAAGATACATCTTTATCTGTCATGCACTGTTTTATAGTTACACCCCGTGGGGGCACAAGATTAATTGTCTGGGTATGTTTGCCACATGTGAAAGCAGCCCAGGAGCAGTCAAACAGGAATATGAAACTATTGTATTTTTATACTTATATAATTTCCTCCCTTTCCTTTTTACCTCTGAAAGACATGAAAAACCTGCAAAGAAACAAGCTGCAGGATACAAAGATAAAGGGATGGAGGACACAGATGGGCCACCTACAGAAGAAACCTCAGCAAACTGAAAAGTAGGAGATCCAGCAGGTAGTGGCAAAAAAAAGAAAACCAAAAATACCGAAAAGGGATTTCTTCAGCTTGGAAAAGGAGTGTCTAGGTAATTTCATTGTGTTTTTTCAGGTCATGCTGCTGCCACGAGGTATCGGGCAACGTGACTTCCAACACTGCTGATGCAATGCAGAAGGAAGCAGGAGGAAATGAATTTCTGATATGCCATTTACCCACAAAAGACTTGCAGCATCAAACAGGCTGTCAGTAGCCATTTCAAAGGGAGAAGTGTTTGTGTGGCCTTTGTGATGGTCGAGCTCCTCAGCTTCTACTGAACCACACTGTGAATGTGTTTCCAGTGTTGGAGCTGCCAGGAAAAGGTGGATGGGCAATGGCACACAGACCCAGCTGGTGCTTGCTGCCCTTGTTATCAGTTGGCTCAGGTTTCAGTGTTAGCTCTGTGCCTGAAGAAAGCCATATGCAATACAGCAGGGGTAACATCTGGCTGGGAGGTCTTTGAAACAAATGGACTCATCTCATCCTTCAATATCCCTGTTGTACCAGCAGGTCTAGCTGCTACAGAGTTCAACAGGATAGATGACAGATAACCTGTCAGAGCCCTGAATTCAGTTGCTTTAATTCCAGGGTTCAAGCATGACTCTGGGATTCTCAGCTTGCAAAGGCAATGTAATTCCCATCCAAAATACTCCCCAGTATACCAAGGGGAGTACTCCCCAGTACACCTGCTGCTATGCAGCAACAGGTAATGCTGACTTACAGATAACTGTTCTTGCAGTGCTGAAGTTAAAGTCTGTATAACCCACTGTACAGCAGAGATCTGCTGTGTCCCTTCTCCCAAAGACTGGCTGACAGAAATGCTTCTGCTCTCACCTGTGACAGTTCATCAGCTCACAGTGCACCTGAAATTCCACTGGAATATATAGCCACACACACATATGTGTGTATATATATATATTTCCACATAAATACAGCCACATCAGAACATTTACCCACATCATCTCTGCCCAGGCAGAAGATCTGCAGGAAAAATATTGACAACATGTGTTGCTGCTTGGCAGAAATGAGGCAGAACCGCCACCAGCTTCAGGCCCTCAATTCAAAATCTCCCCATTTGCAGAGACTAAATAGACACAATTGATCTTTCATGCAGGAGTCCTCCCCATCTACTTTCTCCCAGGTCACCACCACAAGCCAAGAGTAAATGAGACATGCTGGTTTCTTCCACAATGAGTGAAAAACCAGGGAACAGGCATGACAGAAAGAATTTGTTAAATACTACTTTAAAGAGCCTGTTCTACTCCTCATTGACCCATGTGTAACTTCTCTTACAGCTAGTTGGGACACCTGCATGAAAGTAAGGAAAGGATTCGGCATGTGGGCTTTGAAAAAACATCTGAGAAAGCTCCAGCCTACTAGCACTATTTTTTAAAATCCATCATGTATTCTCTGGGGCAGTAAATTACATTATCTTAATTTAATAGATAAAAGGCTAGAAGCACTCAGATCCCCAAAGGTAACCTCCCTTTCAGGGGTTAAGGGAAAAGTCCTACACCCCCCACCATCCAGAAAAGTTTTCATTTCCAAATTCTTTTGCTTCAGCCCAAGCCTGATGTCCTGGACACTTTCTCTCTACTGTTCCTCAGCTATTTTTACTTCTTTTTACTTCTCCAGCAAGCAGAACTGCACAACTGTAAGTGTACCAGCCATAGCATCTCCATTTCAAATGGTTTGACTCTCCTTTCCACAACATTATTTCCTGACTCTTTTTCCAGCCTGCAGCTTGCTGAGCAGAGGATTAGGATAAACTGAATCAGGCAGAAAAAGGTTTTTTTCCGGATGGCCTACAAATATTACCTTTTCTCTCTGAGCTCAGGTACCCAGCAGCTCCCTGTTCCTGCCTTGCACTGGATACACAGAAACCTCCCTAAATTATGTGCATGTGCTCAAAGGAATTGTTTTGAAATCAAACCTTCTGAAGTGTGTCTTGAGCCCAGCTCAACTTTGGACACACTGTTGAAATTTGGATTTAATTAATTCCACTTGAGTTTTGAAATGGTGCGATACATTTTTCAGAGGTTTTTTTCCCCCCGTTTCCTGGATCACAGCCTCAACCACATTCATGGAAACACTGAAGGGAAAAAAAATCCCTAGCAATAATTCACCAAGTGGGAACTGAAAACATTTGCTGAAGAAGAAGGAACCTCTTGGTCTTTGGATGCTGGGAATAATTCAATCTCTCCTCCCAATTCCCTAAGGCTCAAATGGCCCTTTTTCCAGCAGAGCTGTGGTTATTTGAGCAAGCTGCCCTGGGGACAAGTGCATGTTACTTGTAGGATTTGGGCTGGAAAGATCAAGCACATGGATTTGTAGGCAAGAAGAGCTTTGTGTTTTAATAAGTGCCAACAGCCCCACAGAAGAGACCAAGCTTGCAGGATGTAAAGTCCTCCTTGGCAGAATTTAACTCAAAGCATGCAGGGAACAAGAGACATCTTTGTCAGCATCGTCTCTTTCAACACTGCATCATCTTGGAAGCAACAAATGTACCAATCCTGGATCCACAGAACCTCCACTTTGTGTTTCTCACACTGCTGGATTTTTGGAGATGTTTCAAGGTGTACCATGTGCCCAATGAACAGAATCCCATCTGCATCATGAGGCCTGGAAGGAGGATTAAGAAAGCAGGAGATCTCAACAGGGAGATTATACAAAATCTCTGTCATTCTGCATTTCTCTGCAACTCAGTGAGCTGAATCCTCTCAGAACTTCCAATGGCCTCTGGCCACTGTGAATGGAGAGGACTCTCTCTTCACTCAGCCCCAGGTCCATCCCTCTCTTGGGGTAAGGGAGGTTCTCCTTCCCAGAGAGAGGCCAGCACACCCCTGAGGGCTGCAAGAGTAAGTGGCTCCATTTCCTGATGTTCAGCTATGCCATTAGCACACAGCAGCCATTGTCAGGTTTCTCCCTGACGAACACCGGGCACAGACAGAACATGAACTTCCTAAACTCTGCTCATGTCTTCCAAAAACCTAACCCCAATTCTATTTACGAACAGAGGAGGAGATCTAATATGCACAAATCTGTCAGAAATTAGGTCTTGATTAGCAATGAGCATCTTTGCAAGTGGTCTGCCAGGTAAAAATGGGTGACTGAAACTAATCTGAAACAGGAGTTAAATTCCGAATACTGGCCTGACTACAAGGAGAGCAGATCTTGAAGGAATTGCTCCCTTCTTGAAAAGCACTCAGAGCAGCAGAAAGTGTTAATGTGTGGTCATCACCCAGCTTCCATTATTTAAGCTGCTAGCAGGTAAAAGGAACTGCCAACCTGCATGGAAAAAAAATCCATCTATTTCCCATCTGTCATATTTTCTCAAATCCATTCCACATAAATCTGAATACACATGAGATGAAGTATATACCATTGGCCTCAATTCCACTTCAAAAATATACAGCACGACCACAGACAAACCACAATCCCACAACTAAGCACACATTTCAGGACACATGCACTATGCAGCCATACTTTCCTTTACTGCTACAAAGAAATTATTTCACCAGTTTTGTACACCTGTGTTTAGTGATTGCTAACTGGGTCTCACTCCAAGATTCTCGTCACCTTTAAGGACTGCTGACCCTGAAAAAAACCAGCTAAATCCAGATTAGATTGGGTCCAAATTTCCAGGACTGGAAAACAATAGTGTCCAGTCTATATTCAAGGGTATCTGTAGATTTTAGCCCTCTAAGTGACACTTTGTGATGCAGGCAGGAGAGAGCAGTGGAGTCTGACACCTCTCTTGAATGGCCACTGTCTCTCTCCAATCCCTGCTAACCCAGGCACTGGGTAGTGAAGGAGGGAGTTTTGCCTTAAGCAATGGAAACAAAGAGTTTAAGATGAAGAGTGCCAGCTTAAACTTCCGTGAATTACCAGAGATGGGTAGAAACTTTAACAAAACATTTTTTCCATCAGTAAAATGATTGTCCATTGATAGATAAAATATTTAGGTGAAAATCAACACCTCAAAATGTAAGTGGAAGACAGATTACCTCATTTTGATCAACTGGAAGTAGAAATGATCCATTTTGGTTTGAAGCAACTAACTCAACAGTTAAAGTGAAAAAAAAAAATTACAATGGAAATTAGTTGAGGCTTTTGCTTGAACCAAGATGCCTCTTAAATGTCTTGGCATGAACAGTGACTTTCCCAAATCTCTTTACGCTGTTTATTTCTAAATACCGGATGTCTGGTTTGCTCGGAGTGTGTGTGTGTGAAGTATTTGCCTGACTTGTCTGTCCCAATGTCACAATCACAGCACAGACTTCAAGAGCTCCTGGCACAGGGAGGAAACACAGAAAGCAGACAAAGGGTAGAAGAGAGCATATATTACATTTGGAACTGCTTTTTCAGTAATATGCTCTAGGGTTCTCCTCCACTGCAATTTGGGGAGTCTAAATCTTGCTGTGGTGGTGTCACCTGGCACTAAGTGGCAGAAGGGAACCAGCACAAAACATACAAGTGAAAACTCAGTTTGGCTCCTCAGAGAAACCAGTGGTTTTGCATATACCCAGCTGGGTTTCTTCAGAAACCATTCCTGTATTCCTGGGGAGAGGTCTGCAGTGCAGAATGAAGCTTGTCTGCCTTGTGGGACAAGACACTGGCGTCTCACAAAGAGTTTGCCCAGTCCCCAGCACAGCACAGCCCATGAGAGCCAACACTGCAGAACCATGTGACATCACAAGGCTTGTTATTCCATCCTGCTCCTTCCAGTACCCTGACAGAAAAAGCTGTGCTAATTACTGGTAATCAATTGCAGACTTTGTTTACAAGGATTTATCTTCAGCTTCATAGCAAAACCACTGCACCTAAGCTCAGCTCATCTGCCACCAACAAGGCAAGAGCTGGCTGGGTGGGAACACCAAGCCTCTGTCTCCTTCCACATTTAAGAGAAAAGCAGTGTTCCTGCTGTTGGGCTGCTGCCAGAGCTATTTCCATCAAGTGAACCTACCGTGGACAGCAGACCTGTGCAGTCAAGAATTTAACAAGCCAAAATGTCTCCCATGATATTTGGGCTACTAAAGACAGCCAGCCCAGCCCAGCAGGTTTCCTCCAGCAGCTTGCTAAGCTGTCAGCCACGGATGCCCCTTGCTGTCTCCACACACAGGCTGGCAGCACAAAGGGCCAGGCACGCTCCTGGACTTAACAAACCACAGAAAGCCCAAACCAGCATGACAGCAGACACAAACAAGAATGTAATTAGTTGTGGATTATAAATCTCTGGCTAGGTACCTGGAAACACTTGCATTGTGAGAGAAAGCAACAGCCTCGCTCATGGCATTTGGGCTTAATTTAGGTCACGATTACAGACAGGGTGCTCTGAGCTGGCAGGGGTCAGATGGCAAATCAAAAACAGGCTCGTATTTGTCTTGCCTCCTGCTGCTAGCCTCACCTTTCCAGCCCCACAGCCCAGACAGAAGCAAGCACTGTTCTCCCCTGGCCAGCTGGTAAGCAGCAAGTGTGGTGCAATTCACGCTTGCTCTGCTTGCACTGTGTCTGTCCATGGAACAGGAGAAAAGACAACATAGTTGGGTTTTTTTGCTCTGAAGAGCATTTTGAAATCAAGAAAGCAGAGATGTCCAAAGCCAGCAAGGAGAGAGTGCAGGTCAGCACACTTCTGTGTGGGGAATCTGAGTTGAAGACAGGCCCTGCACATCCTTGTGATCAGAGAACCCAGAGACAGACTTTTGAAAAGATCTCAGGGCAGCTCTGCAGCTCCAACTCACAGCCCAGAATGTTTCTTGTCAGACAGGGTGACAACCCAGAGCATGGCAGATCCAAGACCTTTGCTGGCTCTCAGGCACATGCCAGTGAGTAGGATCTAGCAGTGAATTTACAAACTCCCTCCATGCCCAGAACCACAGGGTGCCAGTTGGATCTACAGCCACCACAGTGCAGGCACGTCTGTCTGAGCAGCCTCCCAGCCTTGACAGAGAGAGGAAGGAGCTGTGACTCACCCAAAACTTGAAGGGAGGTGTGAGACTCCAGACCTCAGCATCCCACCACTGGATCCTGCCATCCCTCCTAAAGCATTTCAGGGCTGGTTTTCATCCTTGCTTGAGTGGGATCAAGAAGCCACTTGGGGCCTGACCAATCCAGGAGGCAATCCTGTGAACAGTGTGTGGAAGGGACTTTAACAGGAACATTAATAAATGAACTGCCTTTTCAAAGGGCCAGATGGTGTTTGAAGTGTTAATGGTTGAAGGCTACTGTATGATTTAAAAGCTTGCTGGTGTGGACACTGGCTGGCTTTGTTTGAGGTCGTTTGCATTGCAGGCCCACCAGCTCTCATTCATCTCCAGAGAGGCAAATTTAGCTGTCACTTGAACTGAACCCTGACTGACACTTCATGCTGATTTTCTCAGGAGTTTGGTGGCTGGTCAGTCAGTCCTGGCAGGAAAGCAATACAAAACTAGCTGCAAAGGTTTGGATCTGATCTGAAATCCCTCTGAGTCCCTGCAAAACATTCCTTCTATATCAGTAGGTTTTGGATGGGGGCCATCACAAACAAGACATGTGCTAAAGTACATCACAGTTATTTCTATACAGGAGAGCAAAACAGATTTCTGAGGGAAAACTAGCAGCTGGAGAGGGAAGTGGGAGTCTGGTCCCCCAGGAATAGCTTGTGCCTCAATGAATGCCATGCTAGCCAAGAAGAACAATGGTCCCAGCTTTCCTATCCTGGCCTCTTGGGCACATTTGGGCTTCTGCCAATATGTCTGGAGATTCTTAAGTGTACAGAACAATCAGGCTCCAGTTTCTCCTACCAGTTTGCAGATATCCTACTACCTGTAGCATTTTACTCTTTAACCCCACACTATTGTGAATTGGGCTGTGAAGTACAGCAAGCAGCACATCAGAAATCAGGCAGCCCAGGTTTTTCCTCTGGCAAAGCAAGGCAAAGAAAAGTTATTCAACTCAGCTCTTCGAAGGTCAAGATAACTTCCAAAGAATAGGCAGCTCAAAATAAAAAATTTCCACTTGAGAGACAGTAGGCTAGTACTGCAACTGAAGCTGTCTTGGGGCAGAGTGGGTCAAGCACAGCCACCTCAAAGCTCTTCCCCTGCCAGAGTGCAGTGTCAGATGCTTAAGGAAGGCCTTGCCAGAGGAATCTGTGCATCCTTTCAGCAATTAACAATTGGGCATCAAAGCTTTTTGTGCACACAGGCTGTAGGACAGGATTTGTCCCTCAGTGCTGTTCTCTATGGCTCCATTCCCCATGGCTCTGTACTCAGCCAGCATGAAAAAGATGCTTCCTAAACCTGGTTACATCAGCACTCATGTGCCACGGTCAATTATTTCTCCATCAAATGGTTCTTAATTATGGGCAGTCACTTACTAAAGTGCTTAAGCCTGGCAAGGTAGGAGGCCCACGGTGTCTCAGTGCTCTCAGAGCAATGTGGGGCTCCTGGGAAAGTCACACACAAGTGGTTACAAGGGGAAAGCACAAATTGCCAGGCAGAAGCCAAGCACACAAGCACAGAATCCACCAAACATGGTCAGCAGTGAGACTCACAGCATGTGAGAGCAGATCTTTCAGGGTACCCTGGCTTTCAAAAAAACAGAGTTTAATCTGGATGGGTCCATGACAATGCCGAGGCTGCGATCCAATGTGCTACAAAAGATGAGATTTAAAATATCGCTCTTTTCTCCCAAAAGATGGAGCAGAACAACTCCACAGGTAGTTCATTTGGAAAGCCATCTTACACCAGCAGTCACTTTCCCCCCTGGATCACTCTGGACAGGGAGTGACCACATGGGTCATACTGGTCAGGCCAACGGGGGGGAGGTTACTGGGAGTCTCCTCATTTCATTTAGCACAGGTGATGACAACCTGACTACAGCCTTGGGTCTTCTTATAGAGAGAACTCTAGGCAGCTTGTGAAAAATAGACTCATGGCATTAAATACCAGATGGTTTTTGGAAAGATGACACAGTTGGGAGAACAGCCCACTGATTAGTTTTGAACAGCATACGACCATACACTCTTCCTGTCTGCAGCCACTTAGACCCTGTGGCAGCAGGCAAATGCAGCTTAAAGTATCAATTTTTTAGCTATTAGAAAGCTGACAAGCCTCAGTTTTTATCTGCCAGCAATTTTTCAACAACAAATTCAGGATAATCATAAATTTTATTCACCCAGTAATTATCAGTGTGCAGATCACTTACTGGGTATTTAAAACCCAGGTGCTTTGCTGTGGGCATGTAAAGGACATCGCTCAGGTTTCTGAGAGGATCTTTGTGCTGTGATGACTGGCAAACCCCCTTTAAAATATACAGAAAAGGTACTATTTTAGCCAATCTAGAAATGCACTAAAAGTACACAAGTAATCCAGTTACAGGAAGGAACAGGGCAGATGCCAAGCCTGTCAGGGGAACAGGAGGAAAGCAGAGATAAATGTAACCTATGCGCTTTCAAAATAAATCAATACAGACAATCCTTGTTTTACTGTTTTTCCCCCAACCTGCTAAAATATGCAATTAGCTCATTTACAGCTCAAGAATTGATGGTTTATGGGCAAATCTCTCCTTGTTTGCTTCCCTTCACTCCTAAAGGTTGAAGTTAATGGAAAAGTTACTAAGAAGTTTCTAGTTCGGTGTGTGCCTTCTAAAGTTACATGAATTTCAGTAAAATCAAAATGTTTTCTGAGAAGTTTTCAATCCCCTCCAGCCCCTGTCAGCTCCCCACACCTCCCAAACAAATCTGTGAAAAATGATATTCGTGGTAAAATTTCCATTTGGATAAAGAACATTTCATTAAGGAACAGAATGAATACAGATACACTGAATACAAAGTTCAGACCAATTTTAGTTGAAACATTGGCTACATATGTTTTCCCAATTTGCTTTTCTTCATCTAATTTCTTATTATTTTTCTGCATTTTATTTTCAATGGAAAAAAGATACTCTGATAAAAAGGACTTGGAGGTTCCCAGGTTGAACCATACAGAGGTTTTGTATCTCCTGGGTGCTTCACAGGCCAGGACTCTGTTTGTTTCAAATATGCACTACATTTATTCCAAATAAACTCCATAAATCAATCTGTGTAATAGAAACCAGAAAAGTTTATGCAAAACAAATAGAGAAAGTCATAAATACTGCATTTAAGATGCCATTTTTGTGGCTGGTATATTTCTAGGGTATGTTTTTACTGTTCGTGGGATAAGTTTTTCAGAAACATTAAAATCTTTCCTCCCTCCCGTTCTCTATAGGTTTATCCCAAAGAAATAACGAGCCGAACTCTATAAACCAGCATTTATTAAATCCAAATGGGCACTCCATCTTACAGTAGCTTTCAATATAATCTATTTGATCTTTCAAAGTAGTTGGAAAATTATTTCAAGGGGAACTTTTGCAGAACAAATTAACTTGAAAGAAGAGAACATTTTATACCCCAAAGAGGGAGGAAAGCAATTTCCTCAGTTTTCCCCTTTCTGGATTCCCCTCAGCCCAACTGCAGATGCACAGATTTGGAGAGACAATCTGGGGCTGCTGTTGCCTGATCTTGGCAGGGATGCCAGAAGCTCACGGAAAGCAGAGCCACAGACTTGTGGGGCCATAAGGCTACAACCGTGACAAGTTCTTCTTTGGGGAAGCTCCAAATTGCAGAGGAGAAGAGAAGGAGCAGACTCACAGAAACTAAAAATGGTTTGCTCAAGCTGCAATTAAAAATCTACCTCTTAAAAGTTACCCTCTGTAGTTTTAGAGGGACTTTATTTCCTGCCTGCTACAGCTCTTCAAACTGCTTCTTAAGTCAGTAGATAAAAATAGCACTGAGGCCATAACCTGCTCAGCAGATCCAGGCACCTGCCAGTTTTAAGGATCCAAACATTAAGGCAGGAAAGGTACACTGAGAGGGTGGAGCCCCAGGACAGATGGGTGTTGGGGTGTTCCACCAAGAGCTAAATCCATCACTTGGCAAACAGGATGTCTCCGTTGCCTCTCCAACAGCCCACTGTTTCTCTTTGGATTCATTCAACTCCTCCAAGCATTAAAAAGTTTTTCTGAACAAGTTTCTTAAATTAACAGCAGGACACTAGGAATCTTCATCCAGTCTAAAAACCCTGTGTGAATTTTCTTGATCAGACCAAAGTAAGAATGCTAATTTTCTATGTCTCCATGCAGGTGGAGGCTGCAGGGACCAAACACGGAATGAAGCTGAGAAGGATCAGGCATTTTGGGTCACAGGGGTGAGACAGCCAAAGGAAGAAAAGACAAGTTTTCTGTATGAATGTCAGAGGATTTGGAAATAGCCTGCCTGAAGCATTTCATCCAAGGCCTGGACCACACCATTCCCTACAGCATACACTGCTGAAGGTTTCTGTCTCCACAGTCTGTTGTTCTACATTTCCTTAATGCCTGGCAAGTTCACCTGAGGAGTGCTAGCTTTACTATCCTAAGCTGTAGAGAAAAAAAATTAGGGCTTTGAAAGGCTTTAGAAAAAGAGGATTCCCTTAGTGTGGTCTTTCAGAGATCAGATACTTGTTTCATCCTTTTGGTGAGGTTACAATCTGTACATTCTCTAAGCTTTCCTGTAAGTTGATTTCTTCTTTTGGGCTGAATTACTGTTAAAGCCATACAGTACTGGGAGCTATAACACAAGAACTAAACCAGTATCTAGCAGGTTTTCTTACACAGCTGCACAGTGAGGTAGGGAAGGGCTGAGGAATACTTTGTCCTTATTTGAGGGGTGAGGAACCTGAGGCATGATGTGAGGACAAATGTGTGATTTGGCCAACATCAGAAAACAGCCAATGGCAGGTCCTGAAAGCCTCATTTTGGTACCCAAGCAATAAATGCCTCTCCTGCTTTAATAATGATAGAGGTGTCTTTTTGATCTCTGCCCTTCAGTGCTGGATTGCAGACAAGCCTTTCTCAGATGCCCATGGAAACTTTAAATCCCACTGAGCAATACAGAAACCCTGCTGGCAGATGCACACAGTGAAGAAATTGTCAGCACCCTGGGCACAATGTAGGATCTGCCAAGAGCACAAACTTTATCACCTCTCACTGGACACCTACTTCCTCCAGCACCCAAAAGCCTACACAGAGCCAACAACAACCAGACTCCAGACAGGAGCTACCCACTGGCTCAGGACTCTGAGAAACCTCAGTTCACCTTCAACCACCTTGCTCAGCACAAGCAGTCTTTGTCTGAGCTAAGAGCCACAGCCTGGCACTTCTCTCTGTGCCAGCTACAAAGCTTCCCTGTACTGTACATAACCTTCCAAGAGAGACAAAATCATCTGCTACTCCATGTTTAACCCAGGCAGGTGGTTTTACCACAGGCTCCTCAGTGGATGCTGTGTTCCACCCCAGAGGGGGCTGGATTTCATGTATTTAAAGTGGGAGTGGGGGAACAGACAAAGGAATGAAGCAATGCTTTTATGATGTGTTTCGTGAAGGAATGTTGGGAAGTCCAACTCACAGTAGGGAGTCTCTTGTTCTCCTGTCATAATTAAAAAACAGTTCCCCTCTGCTTATCTGCAGGTCTCTGAGGAGTCTTTCCTAGCAGAATCAGGAGGTTGCAGAACTGACAAGAATATGACAAGACCCGTTCCAGGAGAAGGGAACCACCAAAGGGTTGCAGCCCATGTTGTTAAGTTATGAAACTAGATGGCTGGAGCAGGCAAAGCTCTTCAGGACATCAGACATCCCTGCCCCAGTCAGGGAGCTGCAGTCATGCTAGATCAGGGCATTTCAAAGGCAGCTGTGCACTCACAGCCTCCAAAACTTTTGCTACAGCCAGTTTTGAGGAAGGCTGTTGACAAGGAAGAGAACTGTAATAAATGGGTGACTCCTGTGACAAGGCACAAAACTATTTATAGCAACCTTGAACTCCACTGCTGGTCAAATCTACATGATGAAGAGACACCAAACAAGACATCCCTCCTCTTCAGGCAGCTGGACTAATCCAGCAGAGCAGAAAACATCCCCAGGGAGCTTGATACTCCTGTACGTTGACCCAGGAAAGGGACAGGACAGCATAAAGCTCAGCAGAGCCTGGAGAAAGTCTCTCCTAAGAGCATCTCTAGACATTTGCCCTTTTTCATTCCAGTGAGGAAAATCAAGTGAAAGCAATTTGGAGAGCCTTAGATGGATAAGAACTCACCCAGAATGTCTGTATGTGGGCCAAGGTTCTGCAGAAGAGGCTGATGATGTTTTGGGATGGGAATGCAGAGAGGTAGGGGGGTGTGTAACACTGGAGGCACGGGGCTGGTGAGGGGCCAGCAGGCTGGGTGTAGGGGGATCAGTGAGTTGCCATGGGAGCAGCACTGCTGCTACAAAGCACGGGAGGGATGTGTAGGAGCAGGAGATGAGTAGGAGCAGGGTCTCCCTCGTGCAGCCTTTGGCAAGCAGCTGGAGGGAGGAAGCCTGCTCCTGCAGATGCAGAGGAGCTGTCAGGGGACAGAACACTCCTAGCTCTGGCAGAGGCTGTGCAGATGCTCTGGCCAAGTCACGTTTTAACAGTCCCATGCCTCAGTTTACCCAGCTGTAAACTATTATAGGGATGTTTTGTGGCTGAACACAGCCCATACTCACAAAGCAAGCAGAGCTCTTTGGACAGATGATCCCAAGGAATATAAAGCATTTACTTGAGTTTTTTTTCACTGTGCTTCTCTCTGATCTTTGATGCTGACACCTAAATAATTTACAATGTGAAGAAGGAAGGAAAAGACCAGAAGCAATCACACCAAAGCATCCAGCCTCCTCCAGGCATGGCCCAAAAGTTTTGGGGAAGGAAGGAATGTGCTCCCACCCCACCCCTTCATCAGTCCTTCTTCATGATGACATGCAAGTGCTTGCTGATCAGTTTATGGATCTGGGGACTGACAGACTTTGAAGTCAGAGCCTGGCATCCCCAGTTATATGCTAGGACTTGAAACAATCAAAGCTGCCAGCATTTTTGAGGCCTCATGAATGAGCTGCACGGGTAATGGGAGCTCAGAATTCAGGATTGGCTCCTAATCTCCCCAAGAGCGTCACAAGCATGAGCACACATTCTGTGGGCAATTTGGTGGCCTTTCAGTGTCTGCATTCCGTGCTGTGAGCTGCAGAAGGAGGGCACACTACAGCACTGCACACATTGCGCTACTTATCGCTGTTTCCTAGTGTGAAGGATGTATTCTGCAAGCAATTCTAGGCAGGATTTCCTACAAAGAGGCACTAATGACAACAAAAACGTTAGCTCAGCTTTTAGATTCCAGCTGGAGTTTGCAGATGTGGTAGACAGGGATAAATACCCTCTTGTTTTTTACAGAAGAGACTCTTCTAGGTGGAGGGACTGCACTGTCTTCGTTACACAGTCAGATCCTGGACAAGGGCTGTTCAGTTTCCTAGTCCTTTTCAAGTGAACACATCTGAGCTGGAGAAGAGGAGAAAGCAAAGGAAGGTACAGAGCAACTTTAAGGGCACAACCGCCTCTCAACAATCAGAGTGTGACCCTCTTTCATGAGGCATCTGGGACACAGATATGAGCTGCTTCCAGTCTGATGTGGCTGGAAGGAGCAGAGGGCAGAATCCATGTGAGAAGTTTTACAACCTGTACCCTGAGCGTCAATCTAGCAGCCTACATGATCTGTGTGTAGTGCACAGGTATAAATCAAACTCCTGAATACGAGTTTTCTTTGATTAACATGTCCAACAACTTCCTTGCATTCCTTGCAATGCTCTTTGAAATTTGAACAAGCAAAGCTCTGTCCCAGCAGCCCCATTAAACTGCCTGGTGGAGAGAGGAGCAGCAGGAATGCAGGCTGGTCAAACAGCCTTTTGAGAGACCAGACTTGCTCAGCTCAGAAGAGCTGTCTGAGTGCAAGCTCCAGCTACGTGCCCAGACTGCTCTGGTCTGCCCTTGTCCTGAGGTCCTCCTTGGGAGCACTGTCAGTGTGACAGCAGACCAAACCCTGGTCCTTCACTGGGTGACTGCCCTTCAGTTCCAGTCTTGCAGCTTTTCATACATACAGAGCCCTCCAAATCACACCATCATCCACCACCAGGAAGATATTTGGCACGTCAAGAGTCAAATTCTGCATTGTGACATTCTGTGTTACCCTTGTGACCAAAACTCTCATGTGGTTTTTCTGGATTAATACATATTAACCAAGAGCTGTGAATTCCCAGGCTCCCCAAGCACTAATTCAGCCTGTAAATGAGCCAGGCAAGGGATCACTGGGACATTACCACAAACACCCTTGGAGTTCTTGCACACCTCATGAGTACAGCTTATCAGTGTCTGTCTTAACTAGGAAGCAGTTATAGGCTGTAAAATTCACATCACATATCCGGTTTCTGAGAAACTGTTCTTGGCCCAGAAGTTAGTTCAAAGGCACTCAAGTCTCATGCTTGAAATTCAAGACCACCTCTCTGATTTCCCTCCACCACATGGTGAGAGGATCAAATTCACCCTTTGCTGGACTTACTTTTTTTTTTTTAACTGAAAAAACTATTAAAGACTGACATGCTGTTCACAGAGATGTCACAGCTCTGGACTCACTCTGGGCTTTTTGCAAAGAGGCCTAAAGCTTTACAATGCCCAGCACCTGTGCAAAGTCATCTGCTTGAGAGAACTGATTATAATAAGTCAGACTCTACTAAACCAGGAAGACTGTATTTAAATAAATAAAAAGGTCTTCTGAGAGCATTCAAAAACCACAGTTAGTATGAAAATAGAGCACATATCTGAATTGGCTAGGTCAGTTATAAGTGGAGCTCAGTGCTGTTGTTTCTTGGTGCCTCAGTCCCACAGAAACTGCAAGAAATCCCCACAGGTCCCAGTTTGCTCAGACTTAGACCTACTCCAGCTCTCAGCCAGCAATTTTGGTAGTGTTTGGAATGGCAGCAGCTCCCACTTTTTTGCAGTGCAGACCCTCAGTTCAACACCTTGAGTGCCAGTGCAGACACAGGTGCACACACATCTCTACAGCTCACTGTTCCTGGACCTCTTGTGTTCCTGATTGGGGCACTGAGTGATAATTTTACACCTTCTAAGAATTCAACAAGGCATTAATAATCAGAGTCACATGCCCAACTGGCACTCAGAGTTGGGTGAGATAAGAACTTACAGTGTTGGGCACCATCACTCCTTTTCACCTGAAAGCATTAAACACACAGTTTGGCTGGAAAGCCGTCAAGAATTACAGATTTTTTGAATCAGAACTGAAATCAGAATTCCTTTCATCAGGCAGCATCAAACTAAAAAGGTCATTCAGAAGTCCTGTGTGATTTAATAAATGTATGTAATTTAACTGCCTGGGTTTCTTATTAGTGAAGTTAATTGCTGTATTTTAGCTTTCTTGCCATTTCTTAACTAAAAGCATTCTTGTTCTTTATGAGTCAGTCAGCAGGTGTACACATAACTTTATGTCAACATCTGATTACTACTTATTGCTCATTTAACTCAGCAAAATATAAAAACTGGACCATGTCTCTAGGAAAATAAATAAAAGGAGAATGCTGTGGAGTTAGAGCAGAGAAGTTTTTTTTTTTGGTTTTTTTAAATCAAAACAGGAGAGGTTTTCTTGAGTATTTTTTCCAAGCACTGTTGTTATAGGTGTTTCCTGAGGAAGTGACGGACTTCCCCCCATTCCATGACTTGCACCCTCTAGTTTCTATTTTTTTTTCTTTAAGCACAAAGTCCAAGAGGTACAAGCAGGCCAGCACAGTGGACAGTTATTTCACTTTGCTGCTAGAAGGAACTGATAGGAAGAGAACCAGACTTCTTTGTACTCCAGTAAAGCAAAGCAGGGCATAGAGGTAGTAGTGTGCTTAATTTTAGGCAGGTGCCTTGCTAAGCTGTGGTCACTACAAGCCACACAAACCCATCAGTGAAATTAAACATAATTTAATTATTTTTATGACCGTGCTTCGGTGCAGGGCTCCTGCAATTGGAAGCCACCTGGCTGGGGATGGGTTTATGTTCTGTATTTCCAGAGCTCCCAGCCCAGCACGGTCAGGGCATGAGAGGGCTCCTGAGACCTCAGCTCCTTCTCCACAGGAGCTGCTCCAGCATCATGATCCTATGAGGGTCCCTTGAGGGCCTGGTTTCAGTCCTTCATTGCCACACCAGTCCTGTGGTGGGCAATCCTCTGCATATTAGAAGGAATGTGGAAGGGCAACTCTTTAAAGTAGCCACTGATGGACCCCAATCTTCTTTCCTCCACCCCAAGCTGGTGATCCCAACAACTTCACATCACCTTTCACAGGAGGAGGTGACAGGTTCTGCACCTGAACCACAAACTCCCCCAGTTCAGGGTGGAGGGAACTGGATTTCCACGGCTGGTTTAGCTCTTTTATGGAGAGGAGCAGCCCATAAAGGCAGAGCTTCAGGCATGCTGAAAGCTTTAGAGAAAGGCAGGTTCAGATAAGCAGTGAGCTTTAACCCACATGTGCAGATATGTGGATTATCCTCTAAAATTAACACCTAGGGTGGTGCTGGTAGATTTGTAAAAAAAAAGGAGAGAAGCCTTACGTAGCTGTGCTGATGCAGCTATTGTGATTTAGTCATTAAAAAAAATTATTATTTGATTTCTCCTGTGTACATGGATTTAACTCCACAGTACCACACCTCAGTGGAACACGTCAGCTCAGAGGCTTCACTGCATCTCATGTTCAGCCAGTGATAGCTTCAGTAGGAGCACAGGCTGATTCAGGGCCCAGGCAAAATGTTCCCTTGAGGACTTTGTTGCTGTGACATTCTCAGCAGCTGCTGTAAATCTGCTGTTGCTTTTCCTCCCCTCATCTTCCTCCTCTTCAAAAACCAGCATGGCCCATTTCCCCTGGCTTTGCAAACACCTCTCCTAGACATTTACAGTGCAATATTTAGCAATGGGAAGTTGCTTCTTTGGCAAGTTTCCAAGCTGCTAAATGAGAAGTGCTGCAGGAAGGCAATGTTTTCTCCCACTGGGTTAACACCCTTCCCCTCAACTGTGCACAGGGGATCCTGAAGCCAAGACTTGTTTCTTGGATACTCTGAATAATGAGAGCTCATAGAAAAGCTATTGCAAGGCATAAACACTGGTTTTCATGCATAGAAGATTCCACTGAGGCCCAATGCAGAGTATGTCCAGGCAGAACACAGGCCCTGGTGCCAGCTTTATGCATCCTTAGCTAAGAGCTGTCCATGGAACTGGAACTGACTAAAGGAAAGTGTCAACACTACACAGAAGCACTAAGCTGTAAATCAGAGTAGAAAGCAAAAACTGGTCTTAACTTTCTGTGCAAACACAAAAGTAGGTAGCAAAGCTGCCCTCTGGTTTTATACTGACACACCTGCTGTCAGTTCTGCATAGTGACTCCAGACTGGCACCAGCATTCCTGAAAAAAAACAATCAAGCCAGCAACCTCCACCTCAGTTGAGGCTGCTAATCAGAACAGGGGCAGCACATTTTGGGCAACAGACTTCCATGGGCTTTTACCATTGTTCCTTAGCCAGCATTGATCAGAGAACTAGAAAATGTTGCCAAGTCCTCAAAAGATTTTAGTGTGAGAGATGCAGACCACATGTGCTGGATGGTAAACAGTTCTTGAGGATCAGAATAAAAAGGTCTTTATAGTCCAAGCAAACAAAAGTAAATGCCAGAATCTAAATGAAACAGAACTTTCCAAAAGCCTGGGGCTACCAAAATTTCAGACCTGAAAGTGTAGCCTTGTTTGTTTCTTAGAAAGACCTAAAGCACACCACATTATCAAGAGAAGTGACCCTGTGCTGTTCCCAGCAGTGTCTTTTGATTCACATCTCATTTCCAAGCACCCATCTGAGCAAAGTCAGTCCATGATATTGTTTGAGCCTCCTATTAAACCTACATGTAGTTGGTTACTTTGTAAGGGAGTAGGCAGCAGAGAGAAATATTGTCTTGAGGCAAATACCATTTACACCATTTACTGAATACAGCAATCCAGCCTAAGCCACACTACCAGAAACACAGTCCTAACACAGAGAAAGCTTTGAAATACTTTGCTTTTCTGCTTTAAAAACATGTATGTTAAAACAGAGCTGAGAGAAGGAAAGAGTTTACTTTTGGGGACCAGGAACCTGAGGACCAAGTAAGAACACATGGATTGGAAAGGACTGCAGTTTAGCCATCACAGACTGGTGCTCCTGGGTATGTAGAATTCTTCCACAGAGATCCTTGGCCCTGTTTCAAGCATCCTCAGAAGCAGATCAGTGAAGCTTTGTGCAGAAGACTGCCTAGAATTTTAACCCAGTTGGGAACTAAAGGCTCCTGCAGGATAAATCCTCAGGCAAACGTCCCACTTGGCCCCAGGACACACTGCCTCTGTGAAGGCTGATGAATGCCTGCAGCTTTGAGGTTAGACAGATTTGGTTTATTTAAACTAAAGTTTTGGCTGCAGCAGCATAAACCTACTACTGCTCATGCAGTCCTCGGGCTGTGCAGGGCTGCTTCCCCCACTTCAGCACAACCGGTGTTGCGGCTGCCAGCAGCTGCTGCTCCTGTTCCTCCGAGTGTGTCTAGTCTCTGCAGATGGCTCTGCAGCACCACTGCCATGGAGCAGGATGAAATGCAGCCTGGCAGCCTCCTCCCAGCCCAAACCCCTCCTTCCCTGGCCCACTGCTGCTCTCGGTCTTTCCCCATCTCGGTTTCTCTCCCAGTGCATTAACCGACCCCGCCTCGCTGGTTTCAGTGACGCTGCTCTGTTTATCCCGGGATGAACACACACATCCAATCTGTTCAGCAAGTCTCAACAGCTCTGGCAAAGCAGGCCTCCATCTGGAGTGTCCATCTTTTGCTGCCTTCAGCTCTGGAGGAGCAGAGAAGTGACAACAAACCTGGGTAAAGGAGAGCCAAAAATCTGAATATCACCCCTTCTAGCTACCACATGGGTCAGCAGCCAACATGTATGACCCAAATCACTGGCTTCTGGGTTTTTTGGGTTTTTTTTAAGGTCATTCAGGAAAATTCCTGGGATTTATATATCCAGACTCTACCAGGAAACTTAGTTTATGTGGGCAGAGTCAGCCCAAATCAGGTGCAAGATAAGGCACAGGACATGGGAAAATGCAATGTCAGTAGAGAGGCTGGAAAAGATGTTTTGAGAATAGAGATGCTCTGACCCTTGAAGCTCATCCCACCTCACACAGTCCACACTGGTACCATGTAGAGAATACAGGGGGAAGGCAATGTCCCTCTCCCTCTCCAAATCCTTAACAAATACAGAAACCAACGATAAGAGAGTCCACAAATTTGAAAAGCTTGTAAAGCAGTACCAACACTTTAGTTCTTTTATGGCCCTGTGGGTAAACAGAAGAAGCATGGTTCACCTTGAGCCTCTTTTATTCCCCTTCAGAAATTCTTTCCAGTGCTGTTTTACAGGTTTGCACAGCCTTGCAATGAACAGACACCCCACAGCAAACCAGGCATTTAAAAAACACACTAAGCTACCATGAAGTAAATTACTGATTTAACAGCCAGGCACCTACAGGTATAATTGGGTTTCATTTGAAGAACAAATTAAAGCAATGTGCATATTAGCTGTGAGTCTGTAAGGGGGCAGAAAAAGACAGTCTGGAAATTTTCCAAAGTGCACAAGATTAAAGAAGCCCTGCCAAAACAGCTCTCAGGACACAGCAGTCACACCAAGAAGGACCAGCTCCCAGGGAGAGCCAGATGCACACCCAGGTACCTCTGCATGCAGGCTCCAATCAGAGGGGCAAGGGAAGGCTGCATTTGAACTGTAAACTCTAAAGCAGGGGAAGATTTGGGACAAGAGCACTGATAGGGACAGCAAAGCTGTCAGGGCAGGGTGAGCAGTTGGATGGATATTGCAATTATTGGGTCATAATGCTCTTTTCCTTCATGCCCTTTTTTCTACAGCCCAGGAGCAGCCATACAGATTTCCCTCTCCCAGTATCAAATCTAGCACTTCAGTATATTTTAGGGCTTTACTAGTACCTGTAACTTCTGTAAAATCCCAGTTCCAAAGGCTTAAGTGGGAAATACATGACCCCAAAGCACTCACCAAAAGTTTCTTACAATGAAGTACTCCATCACAGTGACAGCATGTCTCAGGCCAGTTTCCTCAGCTGTACAACTGTTGCTACTGCAGGAATATTTGACTAGATCCAGAATCTCCTCAGGATGCCTCCTCAAAGGGATAGAACTTATTTCCTTACTAGCTTAGTCTCTTCTACCCACACCTCTTCTGCCTGCCATCTTTTTGCTGCTGCTAAAGAGAGCAAAGGATGAAAACAATCAAGCAGCTGAAAGGGAAAATAAGTAACAGCCATGGAGGGCTTCAAAGTTAAGCAAGGAAGTAATTAGTGGAACAGCTGAAAGAGGAAGGCATCAAGAAAAGGCAAAATGGTAAAAGAGTCAGATGAAAGTAGGGAGAGATCATGAAAATACTATTAGCAGCTTCAAGGCTGGTCTTGGATGTTATCCTCCAGTTATTTTTTTCTACTGTGTCTCTGGAGGAGTGCCTTTCCTTCAAACCTATTTAATTTCTGAGCTCTGTACTGCTCCCTGTCCACAGTCAGGGTCCAGGTCTAACTGCTGCTTTCCCTCTTCTGACTCTGAATGCCACTGAAAGTCTCAGCACTCGCCTTCCCCAGACAAAGCACCTGGATTTCAGCTGTGCAACCCAGTCTGAGTCAGGCAGGGAGCGTTCTCTCAACAGCCCTGCTCACAGTCCTGCCCTGCAGAGTCAAAGGACTCAGAAGATTGTGCTGAAGAAGGGCACAGTCAGACCTTTGGAGCAGGGGAACAACCTGACATGAAATCCTGCTGGAGCACTGCAGAGGGAGGCTTGGTTGGTGTCAGTTCAGAACATGAGACTGTAATAATATTTGCCCTCGGTTCAACTTCATATACTACGTACAAAAGCCTCTGTTTGAATAAAGGAATGGCCAGGGAAACATGAACTGAGAAGAGCCAAGAAACTCAAAGCAAAGTCCCAATTCTTTTTGTCTGGAAATCTAACTGTTTTGGAAAGAAACAAAAACACACCAAAGGTAGACAAGGAAAGCTCAAAACACATTTCTTGCTGAATTTTCTCGGATTTCTTTGATGATATTTAAGAAGGAGAGAGCAAGTGCATGTATGTTCCACAGAAAGGGTTCAAAAATATCCCTTTTATTTTCCTCATTCAGGGAACCAGTCTGGCTGTCAGAGCAGCCTTGGTCTCCTGGATAAATAAAATATGTTTTTTCATAGCCTGCAGGGTGGGAAGTAAAAAAGCAGTAGTCAGGCAATCTAGGCTTCACCCTGCCCCAATTCTGACCTAGGACAAACCACTTGCTCACATGGCTAAGGAACAGTCATGAAGGACATGTGCCACTGCTTTTGCAGCCATCTAAACCAGAATGCCTTCACCATCTCCCTGACCCACCTTTGCTTTGTACATTTTGAGGGTTGCTGTACAGCATGTTGAATGCCAGGGTCTTTAATGGCACCAGATTCTGGCACTCCAGAAAAAAAATATAAGCTGATTGTCAAGAGAAGAGTAAACCTGGTCCGAGAGATGTCAGGATACAGTACAGTATTTCTCCATCCCTCACCTAGACCACGCTGCTTTCAGCACAGCATTCAGATTATGGCCTTGGCAGTGGTTTCTGCCACTGATAAGACAGACTGGTCCACTGAGAGATGTTTGAGACTGTACATACCATTAAATATTTTGGTCTGGTCATACAAATACTTACCAAAGCTTTCTGGGCAACAAAGACCAGTGCAGCAGTGCTGAAGTACCGATATTTAGGATTTTCCAGTTGACTGTGTTTTTCCAAATATGTTTGAGAAGGTCCAGGCAGGCTTACCTGCCCCAGACACTACCTCTTTCTCCTTGAGGTGTATTTACCCAGATGGCAGGTGTTTTATATTTCAGAAAACATTCAAGTAGGAAAACATTTGTACAGGCAGGTTTACCTCAGAGGATTTATTTTCTTTCTCCCTTTTTTTGTGGGAATAAAGAGCCTTGCACCAGACCCTGGAGCTACTCACTAGCTAACCCTGTGTGCACGTGAGGCCACGCAGAGCCAAGGCACGGGTGGGGGACATCTGTTCTGCCAGTTCCAGGGAAACAGAGTGCTGGGGCATTTGGCACTGCTAGGCTGAGGCAGGAGGGTGACATTATGGATACCTTGTCTAATAATCCAGATGTGACTTAGATATACACACAAGAAGCCACACAGCTGTAGCTGCTTGAATGATTTAATTTTATTTATTTTTTTAATGCTCAAGGAAAGGCCCTCAGCCTTCTGGCCTCTGGATGGGCTGCAAAGGGCAGGTAACCTGAGTCAGCTGCAGCAGCCTAAGGAACTCAGTCATGTGTCACTAATCCATGAAGCACCAGCTCTGCCAGACTTCTCCAGACATCTGCTGCTCCCCACAGATAGAGGGAAGAAAGAGCTGGTCTTGAAACAGGCAGAGCCCGAAGGAGATCTGGCCAGGAATGTCAGTAAAGCCTGAGAGTGCTGTGACCTGAAAAGCTACAATTATTCATAACAGTTCCTTTGCTAACTGGGCATCTTCAGCATGAGGGTTTGTCAGGGAGTGCCAAAAGCCTGCTGGTCCTTTCAGGAGAGGGAGCCAAACACCAAGCAGAGTAACAAGGCCAGCAGTGCCAGGTCTGTGCCAACCAGCCCCAGCATCCCCGAGAGGAGTGAGCAGAGCAGTGGAGGTGGCAGCCAACTTCAGCTGCATCCATAGCACAGGCTGGGAATTCAGGGCAGGGTCAGACACAGTCCAGTTATCACCAAGGAAGTTCAAGGAACATCCAAGGTCAAGACAAGAACAGTCAACGATTCAGGGACCACATCAACAAAGTCTATGAGCAGACATCCCTACAGCACAGCTTGGAGAGAGAGGAGAGCCTCAGGTCTGAGCTGAATTGGATTCAAGGGCACACCCCGTAGGCAGAGAGCCTGAGTGGAGGCCCCAGTGAGGCTCCTCAGGGCCATTAGGGACCACTGATGCCCTCAGGGCACCATTGACCACCTCAGGCATGGCTAATCAGGGCAGGGACAGCAGCAGTACAAAAAGGAAAACACACAAGGACAGATTTCAGTTCTTGCCATGGCATTTTGTGCTATAAGCACCTGAAGAGAGGTTTCTTCATGTAAGGATGTATGAAAAAGATTTTCTTATGTGAAGGATTATTTTCTTATATTAATTAATTCTGCTCTCTGCCAAAGTCTGCTGCAAAAGAGCAGGATGTCCTGTGGAAAAATGAAGCACAGAGATGTTCCCATGACCTAGCTAGTCCAGTCACCTGAGGAATCCCAGTCTAGTGCTCTGCTACATCATACTGCCTTTAATTTTATTTACACATTGCTCCCTGTTCTTATAAGCCAAGATGTAGAATCTCACATTGTCTCCTGTGTTTGCTGATGTTTGGAAACTGGAAGCAAGCCCTGCCACTGCAGCCTATGTCTAAAGAGCCAACACATTTGTCTTGTCAGTAGCTTCTTTCTTTTGATCCCCAGAGCTATTCACAGTTCAGTCACTTTACAGAGATGACTTGTTGCACTTTGCTTTGGTTTGAACCAGGCTTTGAAACTAGTGACCAGAATGCACAACACTTCTGCACAAGATCTTGAGGAAACAGCAGGGTAATTTATGAGACAAACTAGTAGCCTTCAAAAGATAACATCTTTTCAGCAGAAGTCCCTTTTCTTCAAAGGAAAAAAATGCATTTTGCTTTGTGAACTTGCATTTTTACGGATACACATATAACAACATTTATTTTACACCCACATGCCTGTGGCATGTGTGTAGAAAGGTCAAATGGAAGCAACTGCCCTCAGAGTGTTGGAAGAGATGTTGTCTGAAGGTGGCTGCTCCCAAACCCTGTGCAGTTTAAAGCAGGATTGGAACACGCCCTGTGGAAGCAGCCAGGAAAGGCTGGCCTCCCACTGGGCAGTGCTGGAGCAGGAGCAGACAGCACGCCAGCATCTGACACAGGAATGGAACCTGTGGGAATGATCTGGCAGCAGGGGGTCTGCAGGGGAAACAAGCTCAGGCAGATAATTAGAAAGACACAAATGGCCTGGAATGGCCTGGATGTCCACGGTAATGATCCCAATCCCATCTTTCCCTCCACACGTTCCTTGGAACAATTCCCTCATTGGGATCCTAAGGAAAGCTGCATCTCCACAGAGTGCCTTCTTCTGTGTGCTAGGACAATGAAAAGGATCACAGCTCCTGCTGGAATTAGTCCTAAGGTGGGAACTCAGCCATTCTGGAGCACAGAAGGGGTCAGGTCAGGTTTTTCCCTACAAACAGGAGAAGCCATGTGGTTTTCGTATAATTTGGAACGTTTTCTTACAGAATGAAGATTGATTAGATGCCTGGAGTTCCCCAGAAACAATGTTGATAGTGTTAGCAGCCTGTACACCACAAGAACCCATTCATAAAAAAAAAAAAATCCTCATTTTTAAATTTATTTTTTTAACTTTATGTTCTTGGAAAAAGAAGCTTATTGAGTAACTATCAGAGTTCTTCTTTCATCACCTTGTCATAAATCCCACAGGCTCTGAATTCTTTTAACAATCTCTCAGTTAAATTGTGACCTGCCTATTCTAATAAATAAACCTTTTTTTTCTTCCTCCCCAAAAGCTGGAAACATCCAAGGAGTTGCTCCCCCTTGCCCTTGCCCTGAGTTCTACTAATTGAGACATCAAAGCAGATGGAAAATCAAGGTTGTGCCTATACAATCCCTGGGCATTAACCTTTCCCTTTAGACCATTTTCAAACAGGGCAATTAACTTTTGCCAACACAGATTCCCCTCTGAAGTTTCAGCCATACATTCTTCTATCACTATTTATGTGAAGCATGGAACAGCTGCTGCCTTTCACCCTGAGGTGGCTGTTCCCTGAGGGCAGGTGAAGTGTTCCTGGGTGTATTTTGTGCAAACTGACATCCCATCCCAACCCAGTTCCAAACCAAACTCATGGTGCTGCTATAAGGTGTGGAAGCTTTTTTATCATCTTCGCAAATGCTGACAGGTAAATTTGATACTGACAGGTAAATTTGATACTGCAAACTGTCAAGGCTGGAGATGATATTGCTGTAAAAGGTAAATTAAAGAAAAAACTACCTAAAATTCATAGACCAGGAGAGTGCACTTAAAAAATGCTCCCATGGCAGATAGGAAGCAGTGCCACCTTAACTCCACTGGATTGGGACTTTGCTTCTTTATGGAGCCCTGCAGATAATTTAAACATTTCAAAGAAACACAGGAACATCTGCATGAGGCCTGTTCTGTGCTCTGCATTTGCCCCATCCTAAACTAAATCAGAAAGCTCTGCTATGGAGCAGTGTCTAATTCCCACTGTGCCCCATGGATGTAAACATTTCACTGACATCCTGAGAAAAGGTAATGCCAGGCCTCCCAAGGGCCCCAAGGACCCGCAGCATTTTTGTAGCTGGTTGGACACTTTAACATATGTGTACCCATGTTATATGGAGCAAACAGGATGCATAAATGAGTGTTGCCCTTGAGCAAGAACAAATCAGGTGGTGCTTTTTTTCTCCCTAATTTGCTGGCATCGTTCTGCTGGTGAGCAACCCCAGCAAAGCCCCCTGGCACATTTTCACTCACATTTAGCTCAGGACTCTGAACACTGAACATTCAGGAAGAGAGTCTGAAATGGGACCAGGCTTCAATGAAAAGCTGGCCCCTAACACACACACATTCAAGTGCTCTATGCAGTGAACACATGATTGTGCTTAGGACAATATGCTGCTCCCAAAAAGAGTTTGCAGGTTTCCTTGTAGAGGGGGTGGTGGCAAAGTGCCAGTGACAGACACGGCTCATAAGCTCCATTTCTCCACAGTTTCTGCCTCTCCCTGTCAGACAGGACAGTCCCATTAAACCAGATACAAAATACAACCTTAGAATAACTGAATGTAAGGTGTTCCTGGGTGTCCCATAGGACCTGGATTGAACACTGTAGATTCAGAAAATATCAGTGGAACAGGACAGAAATATGCATCTGTCCCTCTTGAGGTATGGAATTACTGCACATCCTTGGGCCATGCAGAGTGGAGGTGTGACATGCTGCCAGTTCCAAATGCATCCCTGATGTCCTCCAGCCTGAGTAATTCACAGTAAGCCACAGGACATCTAAGCACACCCTGATTCAGCCAAGCATTTTTGGTGTGTGCTTCAGTTCTTCAGTGAGGGGGAACCAGTGTGTGATGCTCCCTGCAATGTGTGACCTCACAAGCATCTGGAACCTGGCTCCTGCTTTTAGAATTAACCTGTTTGACCAGTGGATGATTAGAAGAGACCCCCACTTCTTGCAGGAGTCCCCCAAAAATATGCCCTGTCAGGACCCCAGTTCTTCACTGCCCCACATGCTGCTCACCTTCAACCTCCAGTGACCCCCACCCACTGCTGAGACCCAGTACATTTTGCTGGGTATCCAAGTCCTGGAGAAAGAGCCTGGCCATCATACTCAGCTTGGGAGGCACAGATGAACACCAGAGCTTCTCTCCAAAGCTTCCTGGCAGGCTCTGACTTGGAGGAGACGGAGGGAAAGAAGAAATTTGAAAACACCCTTTCCCCTTTCAGAGCAGTGAGCTGGAAATCAGTCTGCCTGCCAGCTCTTGCGGTGTAGTTGCCAGGCAGTAGTACTGCTCTGCAGGCCAGGATCAACAAACTACACATTTGTATTCTCACCAGGGCCAGCATTATTACTGCCACAACTTAACACCCTTAAACAGGGACTGCTGCAGCTCAGAGAGCTGTCTTGGGAATCAGGAAGAATCACAACAACCAGTTATGAAGGACCCACAGAAAAAAGTGGTGGTTATAAACCTCATGAAGAGGGTAAACTCCTTCCTGTTGTGAACAGAAAACAAAGTATCTGATACCCAGATGGATAGAAAAAGATATATAGGAAGGAAATAGATCAACTAGTTGAAGATGGAGCCCTTTGGATGGACTTCCTGGTGGCTTGACCACAGCCACCAGCATCATTCCAGCAGGATGCTGTCACTAGCACTGTGGGAATTAGGACTGACATCCACCACAGTCTGTGGGCACAAGCAGGCCCACTGCCTGCCACCTAAGGGCCTCTAACTTTCTCCACCTCTCTCCCTCATGTGGCCACTTACACAACCTCAGCAAGTGACCAGTTACTTGTGTTCAGCCAAGGGTTCATCAGCCAGCAAGCAGTACCAGACACAAGGAAGCACTTGTGCCAGTAGAAATAAAGTTGAGATGCTGGAAACAGTTTGCTTTTTCCACACACAGATCTGACTCAGGTCATTGTAGAGAGCTGGAGTGAACTCCAGGTGAAAGGATTTAGACATGGTAATTACAGCATGAGATTCCCTGTCAGAATTTCAGAGCGATCCCTTCATGGTGCACAGCGATGGTGAATGGCAGGATAGAGATTCATTGTTACCAAGGGTTTTTTCTCACCCTGGATTCCTGTGAAATCTCAGATCGTGGACAGGAGACAAACAAGGAAAAGTGTAAATTCTGTGCTTTGACCATTTTTTTCCCCTTCTGGCACAGCCCCTTTTGCTGGCCCCCAAAACTACAGCTGCAGATAAACTGCATCATGGAAGGTCCTCTCCGTTTCCTAGGACTGAGGATGACAGTCTTACATATTCCAGGAACTATTACTGCTGAAAATCTTCCTGAAGAGAAAACCAGATCATCCCTTGAGACAACACCTTCCATCTCAACCTTCCAGGGTTGATGCTTCACAGGAAAATTCTTCATCAAGAGATCTTAACATTGAGCTTGTGGAACACCATCTTCTCCCTTGTTTATTTCAACAAACAGCTAAAGATTCTCTGGCCAGAGAGGAGACCAAATCACCTCATTACCTCTCTGACAAGCTCATACCAATGTACCATCATGGTGACTGAATAGCTGTGGATGGCTCCAAATCAGGATTTATTTTTAGGTTTCCAGACTGTGCATGCTCTTGCCAAAAGAGCCTGGTCCAAAGTTTATTCAAGTCCACGATAAAAATGTCTCATGGTGTGAATGACCTTTGGATCAGCTCCAAACACTGTGCACTGATATTAGCACTGGGGCTGGCTGGGGACTCCCTTTGGGAAGGCTGCCCAGTAAAGAGGCAGTTTTCACAAAATTGAAATTTTCAGGGAGAAAAACATCCTGATTGTGAACCTTCTTTCCTTTCACAATAGAGAAAGAAAAATACCTTTTTTTTTTTTCAATTAGGAAAAGTCAAGAAGAAATATTTTCTTCAGGGCCAGTTGGAACAAAATCAGAAACTATGTTTTGGGTTGAATGTGTTCAATAAACCATTAAAACCTCATTTTCCTATAAGTACACAGTCTCACTGGGCTGTGGTTTAGATGTCTCATCTTTCCTGCAGACTGTTTCCTCAAGGACACCATCTGCCATGGTGCAGAGACTCTTAAGGTCTCTGAGACATGACAGCACCTACACATTGTTCCCTGAAAAATACAGGTATTAAGTTACTGCATGAGCACTTCTAGAAGAAAATATAATTCAAGGCTGATGTTCAGCATTGAGTGGAGTTAAAGCAAAGCTTTTGGGGTTAATTGAACAAACTAAAGTGAAACACATCCATTTGGAGCATACCAGAACTTTTGATCAAAAAATGTTGGAGCAAAACTTATTTCCCTCTGCAAAGCAAGATGTTTTGAAATTTTATTCCATGAAAAATTTGGAAACATTGATGTTTCTTGATGGCCAGAGAGAAAAACAAAGGTTCCAAGAGAGCAAACCTCCTGTTCACTGCACTGCTGTTATTGAGAAAGCAAGAAAGGTGAGGAAGATGTGAGCAGCTTACTGCTGTGCAACTGAAAACTCCTGCAGAAATGAGCACCAAACAGCCACGCTCTCTTTGCAACTGTGTGCCTTCTTATTTCCAGGATCCTTTCACAGGATGACACGCAATGCACCAGGGAGGAGAGATTAAAGAATCCCCAGAAAATGAGAGAGAGTTTTGAGTAACCATTTCCCTGGATGCCTCAGCTCACCATGGCAAGAACACTTCTCTAGGGCTTTATAGGCTCTCTCAGATCTAATTTCACCTTCACTGCATCATTGTCTTTCCTGGAGTTGTTCATGGCTCACGTAAGGGAGGACAGAATTCATTCCTGTCTCACTTGCCACCCAGCTGACAGGTGGTGTGAAAGTGAAGTGGCATGTGGAGCAAGCACAGGGAAAATCACCTTTTGATCTCACTGAAGGTGGTCCTAAAACCAGGTCATGCTTGAGAGAACTGGCAGGGAAAATACGGAAAGGCTGGGCTGCAGCTGTCTGTTTTGGGGCAGTCTCCAGTTCAGAAGAATATTTGCCTTTCTCTCGCTGCCAGTTTTAGAGCCTTTATAAATACCACACCTAAATAAAATGGAATAAAATAAATGATCCACTTCAAGCACCCCACGCCCTTTAATCACCCTCCCTAAGAACATCCAAAGGCTTCAGGGATGCACGAGGGCAGGAATTACTGTTAAAAATAACCAGTCTAGGGAGGAGAGCAATGTATGCTGGGTCTGGATCAAGGACAAGGTTCCAATTCCTTCTGAGAATTAAGTCAACAGTGTCAACCCAGAGCCTGTTGTGCAGTCATCAGTGACTTCCACAGCACAACTCACAACCTGCAGCAGCACACACAGAGCCAGGACACGGGGTGGGGGAGCAGCCAGCCTGTTCCCTGTCACTTTTCCAGTGACAATATTTCACAAGCATCCCATCCCATCCTCGCCGGTAAATCTGTCCCTTGACATGCACGGTTTTGTTTTGCCATGAAGCACAAAACTTAATTTTCTGATTATTTGGCAAGATGCCTTTGTCCTGTGAATGCTTCTGGGCTCAGCATAGATTTAGGGCTATTCCCTGGGGTCTTATGCTCACAGACAGACATTTGCCAATTCCCAAAAGGTTCAGATATTTAGCCACCTTTTCTGAACAAGGTGCTGGACCAGAGATGAGATGCAAGACAGATGCATCACTAATTAACTCTGAACTAAGTGTAGTTCAAAACAGCTCTTAGAGAAGATAATGCCACTCCCCTTTGAACTGGACCATGCGACCTAGAAATGTCAGGTCTGGAATATACACTACAGTGTGGTATTTATAGTGCCTCTTTACTATTGCTATGATTATTGTTATTATTTTCCTTTTCACCTGGGGACTGAATGTTTGGGGACTGTGGCAGGAGAGGTCTGTACATCTGGAAAGCGTCAGATTTAACGCCCGAAGTCATCGGCCCAGGTCAGCTAAAAGTACATATTTGCTTCCAGCAGCAGCTGTGCAAACTCCTGTTGCCTTGGTTGTGCAGGGCTTATGTAAAGATTCCTCAAAGACAGTGCCCTCTTTGTGAGCCCATAGCTCTGCTGATCCCTGGCAATTCCAACCCCAGTTCCAAGAAGAAATGGGCCTAAAATGGCGCTCCCACCGCAAACAGATGTATTTCAGCCTCTGTCTAAGGTAGCATTCATTTCATCATGAAAAGGAAAACACCATAATTTAGGGTCACACGTCTCCTGCCTGTCAGTCAGGCACTGCCAGCTATTTTTACAGCATCCCAGGGTGTTGTGGCAGTCTAGAGAACAAGTGACACACCTTTCCAAAGGCAGTTCAGAACGATACCGTTCAGTGAGAAACTCTGAGCTCCCAGCTTTGGGTTTGTCCCTGATTTTTTTTTTCCTTGAACAGGCTTGAAATAAAATCTCTCTGTATTGCACATTTTTTCTATTGCCTATTGATTTTTTTTTTGCTTCCCATTGCTTCATGGGCTGGCCCTGCACACTGCAAAATCCACAGTGCAGGTTCAGCATTAGAACTTTTTCCATGGAGCTGTGGTATGTGAGTGGAGCAGACGTACCATGAGAACAAACTCTCTCACACCAGTGGCCAACAGCTGAACAGAACTACACCTACTGTAAGAGAAGGCACATTTCACTCATTGACTTCAGGAGCTGTCAGTTGCTTCTGTTTTACATTGAGATTGAAACTGGCCATTTTTTTTTAACCTTATAAACAAAACTAGAATTACAAACAATCCAGTAAAACTACCAGGCATCTGAAAGATGCATAGAGAGCATAGCGAAAACAGTTCCAAGCATCCCTGCCCTGTAGCCAAATATTATATCTGCAATGCAAACAGAACACCTCCATATTTACAGTTTGGTGGGAGTTTTGATCAGCTTTATGGTTCAGACCACTACTAATTAAAGTCACCAGAAGTCTTTGCATTGACTTTAATGAGCTCTGAGACAAGACTGGAACATACAGCATTCTATCAAGAATTCAAAGTGGAAAAAAACGCAACTCTGGTAAAACTCTTACTTCGGTATTTTTGAAAATTGAATGCCTGAAGGGACTGTACTGCTCTGGCTGTGCAGTTTCAGCCTCCATGGATAAAAAGCCCTGCTGAGCTCCTCCTGACAGTGCCAGAGTTCCTCACGTGGAAAAGTCCGCTGGCAGGTTTCATTACGATAATTGTGCAACAGTTAACAGTACACTGTGGAGAAACTGGGCAAGAAAACACAAGGGAGCAAAATCCAGATGATCAATCATCCTTTTCCCTGACACTGTCTTTACATGGGTTGTTTTCACCAGGAATATACATCTAGTAATTGCCCAGATTCCTTGTTTTTTCAACATCATTTCTATGGCAAATGCCATTAGTTACTGTACTGTGGTGATTTAAAGCTGAAAACGTACTGTGACCTGAATCAAAAGACAGATTAACTTATCTGCTTTAACAAGGAGTTGCTTGAAGTCTTATAGGAAACACTGTATGAACTTACATTTCATAAAGCCAGTAATAGCTTTTCCTGTTACTTTTCTATGAGAGAAATACAAAAGGAAATGGGAGCTGGGTGCATAATTGGAACTTTAAGTCTGCAGGTCATCAATTCAAGGTAATTTAGCTGATGACTCCAGTGGTCTCAGCCCAGCTGTCAGGGGACAGGTGACCACACTTGGCCATCCACCAATGCTGAAACCATGATGGCAATTCAGTGAATGCAGAGAGCTCTGACTGCCCAGCCTGCCCAAGCCTGAATCCCGTGCTGGGGGGTTTGTCTCAGCCCCATCTGTTGAGCAGCTGGATACAGCACGGGCAGATACTGATGAGAGGTACCCAGGTCAGGCCCTCTGAGCACCACACAGAGGTCAGGCTCTCTCTGCCTCTGATTATGAAAATCAGAAAAGACTGCCAGTGACACAGGCTCACTCCTAGACAGTCCCAGAGGAGGGCTGTGTGTGAGGGATCTGCTACGAGTCTGCTGATGAGGATAATCAAGTGGAGACTTTTCAGCAAATGACCTCCAACAACGAATTTACTGAGTTACAGGCATTTATGGACATATCCTTCAGGAAGGCTCCATTCTCAGCTCCCACTCTTTCACTAGGAGAGATGCTCAGGTTGGTTTTCAGTGGGATATTAGCTTAGACATGAGAACCAAAGACTTTTAACTTGAAAAGTTAGGACAGTGAGTTCTGACTCTTTTCCCCCCATTTCTGGACTCTCAGCAGCAACACAGTTCCTTTACAGTGAATTTAAGCTGACTAGAATTGCTTTTCTTGGTTTTCTTCCACAAGTGACAGGTTGACAGCTACTGCTCTTGGAAGAAGACGGCCTTCCAATCCTCAGGTCACCATATGGTGCCAAATAATTTCTTTCATGTCATACCTGATTTAGAGCAGGAGGAAACAGAGCTAAGAGACCATCTCCCCCATTGTCCATCACGTGTCACTGCGTCATGCCGTTTTCAACGTGCCCCATCCCAACGGGCAATTTGAGAGCTGTCCTTCCAAGCTTTATAAATGTGCTAAATGGGGTGGATAGCTGGAGAAGAAATGTGCCGTTGGCTGTTAGACATTACAGGAGGGAATAATGTGTCATAAATCAAACAGACACAACACTATCACAACAGGCTAGCCAAGAATACGAACTGTAAGAGTTCTTATAATGACACCTATTTGTTGAGTCAAGAATTTCATCTCTAAGCTGTTCATTCAGGCTTTACATCTCTGCTCTGGTCCTGTGTTTTCAATGATTGCTTACAAGAAAAATATGAAGAAAAAAAAAAATCTGTTTTTTTTCTTGAGGAGAGTTACCCTCAGTTATCCACGCTTCTTCCATTAAAAAAAAAAAAAAAATCCAGAAAATCTTAAGCTATGAAATACTTGCTTTTTCAAAGAGTTTATAATTCTTCAGAGTACCTTTTGGTGTGCTCTTCTTCTTTAACCATGGTTAGAACAGAAGCGTCCTTCCCACTGTGATATTTTTCCTTGCTTGTCACAAGAACAAGCAGGCTAGAAAGGCAGAAATAGGAAGCACAGTGTATGTCTAGAAATCAGGGAGAGTAAACAAACCAACAGAATGTCACCTTGCTCCCACTCTAAATGGAAGACTATCTGAAGGAAGCACAGTAGATGCATACAGACTGTATTCCTCCACTTGGCGTATCTTCCCCTGCTCCCCTTACATATTCTTCAGGCTCTCANGATTGTTTACAAAAAAAAAATGAAAAAAAAAAAAAATCTGTTTTTTTTCTTGAGGAGAGTTACCCTCAGTTATCCACGCTTCTTCCATTAAAAAAAAAAAAAAATCCAGAAAATCTTAAGCTATGAAATACTTGCTTTTTCAAAGAGTTTATAATTCTTCAGAGTACCTGTTGGTGTGCTCTTCTTTAACCATGCTTAGAACAGAAGCATCCTTCCCACTGTGATATTTTCCCTTGCTTGTCACAAGAACAAGCAGGCTAGAAAGGCAGAAGTAGGAAGCACAGTGTATGTCTAGAAATCAGGGAGAGTAAACAAACCAACAGAATGTCACCTTGCTCCCACTCTAAATGGAAGACTATCTGAAGGAAGCACAGTAGATGCATACAGACTGTATTCCTCCACTTGGCGTATCTTCCCCTGCTCCCCTTACATATTCTTCAGGCTCTCACTGCTGGTCAACATCCACAGCAGGAAAGGCAAGAACGATGCAGTCTCCCATGTTTCTTCCTAGCAGAGCACTTGATCCAAATGAACAAGACTCCACTTGGATCAGAAAGAAATCACCTGCCCTCCAGGTGGGGTGTTAATCCAGCCCTGCAATCCCTTTTTGGCAACAGACTTCACAATACCCTCACAGCTTCAAACACTGTGAGGTGCAAGTACAGTTAATCTCCAAATATTTTACTTGCACCATAAAACAAGGCACCAGTCTTAGTCCCATTCTGCAGTTGGACCCAGAGGCATGGTGGACTTGAGCCAAGAGGGGTCTGGAATATCTTGCCACTGCTTCCCAAATAGGCAGCCCATTTGGCCTCTGCTAGCAGTGGGCAAAGCCTTAGTCCTTAATTTTTGATGCCTTATTCCAATCCCACCGCTGTCCCTCCCCACACGCCAGTTTGGTGCGAGAACAGGCCCGTTGGGGCTGCAGAGCATTCCCTGCAAGCGGGCAGAAAGGCCATGTAAAAATCAAATCCACATGACTGTAGTTACAGGCAACCAAAGAGAGGGTTGCTCTTCCAAGAAAAACTTTTCCATGTAAAAGAATTCTTAATCTCCCCTTTGACTGTCATTGTTGAAATGATGGCTTCACAGGCTTGAAATTTAAGACTCTATCGGCGTCTTTTCTGTTTGCTGTGATTTATGAATGGTTTCGCTGTTGATTATCCTCCAAGATTACAGCACAGCAGCCCTGACAGACAAGCAGAGGAAATTTCACAGGATAACAGGCAGCTCCTTCTCTGGGGCAGTAAGGCAGGGAGATGTGTTTTGATTCAGGTATGTAACAGTATCAGTGAATTCTGACTGGACACCACAGGCAATTGAATACTCATCATGTGGTACCCTACTCAAAGGCAAGCAGGGTCAGCAGGAGTCTTGATAATTTTTCTGTGCCCCAGAGCCTTTGCTCGTTCTGTAATACAGTGTTCAGTCGGGGCTTTTTGTCTGGACTGTGGCACAAATCTACACACTGCAGTCAAATATGAAAAGGCAACACTCTTATACAACCCTGTGCATGTTCTTCAAAGATCATCCTTCTTTCCTGCAGTCACAAAGTCTACTACCTTGTCTGGGAGATGGACCGTCTTTGTTCAAGTCCAGGCTATTCAAAGGAAATTTGCTTCCTTTGATTTATTGCCAAGAACAGGCACTCCTGACCCCACAAAAGGAGATTTTTGTGCTTTTCATTCCCATTTCCTGCCAGACAGTTTGTTCCAAGTCACTGCTAGGAGGACTGTTTGTCTGGTGAGGGTAGCAGGGCCAGAGCAGGTGCAGCCATCACTCGAGGGGGCTGTGGCCTTCACTGGAGCAGACAGCCAAGACTTGGGAGTCGAGGTTGAAAAAATTTCTGATGTAGGGGCTGCCTAAAAATAAACGAGCAGACCTATCAGGAGGTGATTTTATCTCTTGATAAATAACCTCTGCTTTTCAGGCAGAAATGTTCCTTTGATTTGAACTCTGCCACACTGCAAAATTAATCATTATTGGCATGTGGTTTCCAGGTCCAGCACTATGGATGTGCTTCCTGCTCTTTGTATCACATCTGGACCTGTGCAGTGAGCAGTGGTTTGCTGCCCTCGTGCTTTGAATCATTTTGGCCTAAGGTGAACAACTTGCAGTGTGCCAGGCAAGGGTGGTCTGGGTCTGACCTACCTGGGTCCTGCTCTGTGGTCATATTCACTTCAGTGATGCTGCTGCTTTGGTGCCAGGAGCCCAGGGCAGAGAGGGAAGGCTGCTCTTCTTTGGAGGGAACCAGAGAGCACAGTTACATCCAGCCATGGCCTGAGCCACTCTTACTGGGACTACAGTTACACTGTGGGTGTTCTCAAGGATTGGGTTCGACAGTGAACCAGAATGGACATTCCTAGCATTCTTCCCGTTTTGCCACCCAGCCTGCTTCAGAAAAAGTCCTGATGTAGGTGTTTGTATCCTGTCTCTTTCTTCCCTCACTGTATTTGTCTTTCAAGCCTGGCAGCAGTGGAAGGAAACTTAGCACGTGATGCTGACTCTCTGCCATGTCTGTGGGATGGCAGATTCCTAAAGCACTCAAATCTAGCTAAGAGAATAGCTAGGAAAACAGAAGGCAGAGGACTCAGAAAAGCATGGAGAGGCTTGAATCCCAATGGATTTGAGGAAGGATACCAGCTTTTATCCAGGAGCAGGGCTGCTCACATCAGGAGGGCTGTCTGAGTTCCTGCTCCCACTGCCCACACAGTCCCTCTCTTATGACCTCCCACCTGTTTCAGGACTGGGCCTGGGATTTTGTGTTTAGTAACAAATAGATCAATGAAAAAAAAAGTTGGACAAGCTCTGAGAAATGTGTGCTTCAAAAAGCTCTCTAATGGTTGTTGTCAGGATTGCAGCACTGCCTGAGAGTGAATCTTAACAGACACAGTCCTGCTGGAATATTCCCTAGTTTTCTGCTACTTGACTCCCTACTCCTCATTTACAGTTGTTTTACCCTCAAATTCACAGCTAAGCAGGGTTTTTTCTTTGGAGATGGTGCTGGTTGTGGAGGCCACTCTCCTCTGGGCTGTGCTTTCACACTGCTGCCCTTGTACCACCTGTGCTTGCACCTGTTTGTCTCTACTCAGCTGCTTCAGAAAACTCCCCTCCAGACTTTTCCTTCCTCCTTGTCCCATCATACACACAAGGACCCAGTTCCCCTTTTCCCAGGCCAAGACACAGGAATGTACCAGTCCCTAGTGATTCCTTCCAGCAAATTAAGAAGTGCTGAACTAAGGAGGGTTTCAGTAAAGCAACGTGGCCTCAGCTGAAAAATTTGTTGTTTTTCTGCTTTTCTCCTTTGATAGGCCACTGTGCAATATTCAAATCCTGTTTCACCAGGCCTAATTCTACCACACCATTTATACATGTTTATGTGCACACTGAATCCTTCACTCAGTTTCCATTCAGGCTGATTTTCACTGGCCAAGAGCAAGACACTGTGACTCCAGGAGGACTCTAACCAAGGTCAGAGTTATCTCCACCACAACCATCAGGAAAAGAGCATTTCTTACCACCTGCCTGCCCTATGCTTTACACAAGAGAGCTCCAACTTGGGTGAGCAACCCACTACTAACTTTAAACAGATTGCTAATCATAACCATAACAACAATAATACCACCACAGCACACACGTGCTGCAGAACAACAACCACCACAATAACAATGTCAACATTAGGTGTGTGCACACGTGCCCTGCAGAACCAGCAGCAGTTTTGCCACTCATAAGTGAAGTCAACATCCTTACCAGTGCTGAGGGATGCTCAGCAGTGTCTTCAGTTGTTTGGAGCTCAGCAATTCCTAAACCATAACAACCACTCCTGAGTTGAACACATGTTGTACTGAAATCTACCTTTAGAGACATACATTATTTAGGTCTGGGAAAGATTGGACTGCAGTTTTCTCAAAACAAGAAACAGGAAAACCAGTCTCCCCTCCACTGCTCCCCAAGCTAAAACAGGGCCTTCTAGGACAAAAGGACAGTGCACTCACCCCTGACCAGTGTCTCTTTGTCCTGCTCCTTTTCTCTCCGAGGAGGAAAGCAGCTCTGAAGATACTCCTTCCCTTTGCACACATGGTCTTGAGACAGTTCAGGAGAGGGGCTGGGGAACTGGGCCACAGGGGAACTGCTGGGCTGAATGCCTGACTTCACAGTGTTAACTTCTGGCCAGAGAATCCTATTACGTGATAGGTAGCAAGCCAGGGACTAATTTATGGAAATTCTGACCTTCAGTCCCCTTTGACATTTTCAGATCAGCCATAGCCTGTGTGAGACATGAGAGCCCTTACAGTAAGGGGCTCTAAATCCGCCTGTGCAGCTGCTGGAGCCGCCGAGCGGGTCAGAGGTAAGAATTCACTGAGGTTCGTGTGTGGGCTGCTCGGTGCCTGTTTGACATTTACAAATCAGTGACATTCCTCTGCACAGCTCAGTGCATACAAATCGCTTCAGTCACTCTGAGGAGGGCCCCTCATTTCAGTCCAAGGTGGATTTGGGCATCCTTAGTCTTTCCTTTTGACTTGAGCAAGAACACATGTAAACAAATCCAGCTTTACCACCCTGCAGTGAGATCTGCTCCCTCAGGAGGATGCAGTGCAGGCACTTTGAGGTTCAACCCAACTCCCAAGGACTTTGCACCATCTTCATGGTTTGGGTGTGAAGCCTCTATCACTAGGTACAGTATCAGACCCTTCACATTTTCATTCGTTCCCACAACAAGCATTATGTTTGTCCATTTCATAGCAGAAACAGACACAGACTCATGCCACTGGGTGCTGGGCCAATAACTCGGACCAAGAGAAGGCCAGTTGGATTTCAACAGCTTCCCATGGAAACCTATTTGCCATGAATAAAGCTCCACTGAGCTGAGCCATATGAGTGGGCTTGCCCCAGGTTTCTCACAGTCTAGACTCTTTGTAGACAGAAAACATGATGAGAAAAACACAACCAGGGCTGTGGACAAGGTAACATTAGCCGCAACCGGTTATTGTGCAACAAATGACCATATTGGCTTCAGCCAGCCTGACCTGTTTAACCACTGCTGCTCCTCTGAACCCTGAGGGTTAATATGGACTCTCCATTCCCCTCCGTGCTGGCAGCACCTCTGGCACATGCTTCTCCTCCTGGCTCGAGGCTGTGCTGTGATTTGGGATGCCCTTCCATGGTGTTTATGGCGGCCTTGACCACACGATGGCTGGGATAGGGAGGCTGACTCCTTAGTTGTGGACCAGAAGCTGTGGAGCCAAAGAAAGAGGCGTGAGGGAGCAGGAGGCGTGAGGGACTGCCATGAGGGGATATGGAGGGTTTGTGTACCTTGGTAGCCAAGACTGCCATGGTGACCTGCTGCCTTGGTGAAGCTGCCCTTTGCCGCCTCAAGGCAAAGAGGGATGATGATTCTCGAGAAGAAGGTCTCTTCCCTCATGCCCACAAGCCACGACACTGAGGGGAAAGCCTTACTTTGGGGGGGTGGGGGTGAGAGAAGGATGATGAAAATCACAACTGAGGAGGAAATCAGCTCTGAGTGTGGGAAAACTTGGGACAGCAGTGAGGGAATAACTGGAAGGAAGCTGTGCCTCTGTGATGGCATGTTGTATGTAGTGAGGCCCCTTTCCCAGCCTTGGAGCATGCAGAGCTCGAAGAGAGACAAAAATCTCGGAGAGGAAAATGGAACATAACTGAGGGAAAACTCGGACAGCAGTGAGGGGATGAGCAGAGGGCGGCCACAGCCCACGGGGTGGTGTGTGGGGACACC
>VXBB01006693.1:38151-65678 GCA_013399915.1 Illadopsis cleaveri | reverse complement strand
TGCAAGGGATGGACGAGAGCCTGAAGGAGAAGAGCCGGGAAGGCTTGCTGGACAGTCCGGACTCGGGGCTGCCCCCCAGCCCCAGCCCCCCCTTCTACTCCCTGTCGCCCGGTGAGGGCAGAGCAGGGGGCAGCGGCGGTGCGGACCCCCCGGCCCCGGGCCACCGGCGAGAGGCCAAGGACGGCAAAGTGGTAAGAGCCAAACCCCGGCACCGGGCTCTGTCCCCTCCGGGCCCCGCGGGGGAAAGGCTGGCCGAGCCCCGGAGCGGGGGGCAGGCAGGAGGGCGCCTGTGACCGCTGCCTGGGCACCCCTGGGCTGAGTTCCCCTCGCAGTGCCTCTCGCCGGCCGAGGGCACTCCGGGCTGCCCGTGGCGACTGCAGTCCGGTGTTGGCATCGCCGCTGCTGTGCCAGGCAGGGCTTGGCCCAGTGCCGGGCAGGGTTTTTGGATACACTCACAGAGGTTGGCAGTTTGGCTGGGCGAGCTCTAATAACGGTGTGGGAGTGAAACCCAAGTCTGAACCAAGCTCCCCTGCCCACCTTCGGAACAGAAAAGTGTAATTGTTTCTCAGTGCCATTGCTCTGCCTGGTAGGTACAGGTTGGAGCTGCATCCATCCGGACCGAGGCAGGGGCGTCTGGCTCCCAGCCATCATTACGCCCTGGCATCCCACATCTGGTTTGCGAGGAGCGTGGAGCCACGTTTGCTGGAACCCCGGCTGAAAGAAAGACAAAAGTGCCCTTTAGCTGGGGCAGGGTAGGGATGTGTGTCCGGGGAGTTGCTGCGGGACAGGGTCTGGGAAGGGCTGTGTGTCGCTGGAGGCTGCTGGAGCGGAGCTTTGTGGCATGAGCCTGTGTGAAGGGTTTGTCCGCAGGCGGCCGAGCGGAGCCGGGGGTGGTGGTTTGTCAGCTCAGACAGCTGGCAGAGCACTGCAGGTCTCGGTCAGCCTGATGCAGTGCCAGTGAAGCAGTTGAATGTGAAGTAGGATTTGAGTAGATTTATGATGACTATTATTTTGCTTTATTTGTTTATTTCTTATTCCTGAGCTATAAAACCCGTTTTTAAAACAAAATGTTCAGAGCAATGGTGGTGAAGGTTTTTAAAGGATGATGAAAGTTCTTCCCCAGGGCTCTTTAAAATTTTTTTTAAAACATGTATAAAAGATGTTTGTAGGTGTATTCAACAGGGTTAATTGGCTTCTAGATGGAATGAAAACTGCAGCACAGATCTTTCCATGATAAAAAATATATCTATCTATAGTGTTGTGGCAATTCAAAGACTTCTTCCCCGTAGAGACATTTTGCCATGACTCCTCACATCCTCGTGCACTTTCTCAAGTTCTAAGGGCTTTTGAGCATATTACTGAAAACTGTCTTTTACTCCTGAACATGCCAAAACCTTCCCCATGAACAATGACTCCTCACAGTGGAGAGGGTGTGAGGTGTTATTATGAAAGTCAAATCTCAAACCTGCTAACGCCGCAGTTCCTAGTGTGGAGCCTTACCTGCAGATGCCTGGGCGTGTGTACCATCTCGATGGGAGTGTTTATGTACAAAGTTACCCACACGCCACTGATTTGGCAGGATCAGGCTGTTGCTATGTGTCTGTAAAATAAAATGAGGGAGGAAGGTGAGTAAAGGCTGCTGGACCAAAACCCAGCAAGGGGTGGAGGTGTCTGCTGAACTCTGTAATGGGGATATGACAGTCTCCATTCCAGTCATATGACAATTGCCCACCACACCATCCAAGAAAGTCCTCAGATATTGAAGAAGAAAAGAACATGAGAAAATTTATTTATTTCAATTCATGGGCTGTTAGGATTGAGAGTTTTAGTGTTTGACTCCTACAGCGAAAAAAGTTATTCCTGTTACCTGTGTAAGGTAAAATTAAGTTTTTCAATTGTTTTAATCATTAATGAACATTTTAGACACTTTAGAAAAGCTCACACTGTAGATGTTTCCAAATTCTGTATCACGTTGCAAGGGTAACCCTGCGCTCCTGCTTGTAGTATGGGTTCCATACATTGGGAATGTATGGAATCCCATGCCCTTAGCAGGTACAGAAGGTTGCAGGGATTCAAATGCTAAAACCAGTTGGACTGTATTATTTGGAGTGGTGCTGGGCTCTGCTCTTTAACTCTGATTCACTGCAAAATAATGAAGTAAATAGGAATTTTCATTCTATTTGACTACAGAGAGTTTCACTTCCTCTCATTTCCACTGTGCAAATACTGTACTTGCAGCTGATATTAAAGCAGGAAAAACATGGAGAGCATTGCTTGCTTCATACTTCTAAATTGCAGTGTCTAATTAGCTTTAATTTTGCCATTTTACGAGGGCTTGCAGATTTGTGAGCAGTTATGCAACTCATGAATTTGCTTCTGTTTAAGTTTATTCCTCTGCTGTTCATCAGAGCATGCAGAATTGGCAAATCAATAATTGCAGCTATTTGCACACCAAGAAGTGCTGTTTTTAATCGCCTGTTATATTAGTGTTTGTTTTGCTTATAAATGTGACAGAGCCAGGAACACAACCTGCACTCTTTGTGTTGGAATACTATAAAACCATGTATAAACTCAGTCACCAAGGTTCTAGTATGTACAGTTACAATAAATTGCTGTCAGGTGAAGGAAACAACATTCCAGATCTGAGTGAAGTATTTCATACTATTCTTTGCTGCAGGACTATCAAACCACCAGTCTGAACCCAGTTGCATTCTTCTGCAGTCAGCTATTTTGCTCCAACTTCACAAATATGTTACAAAATTCTTCTGCTTTAGGACAGCCCTTGTCATGCAGACTAAAAGGAGATTGCATGCCCTTATCGAAGACTTTCTTGTGTGTAAAATCTGTGCTCTCTCTGCTCTGTGTTATTAACTGTGACTCTGAAAAAGTAAACTCTCTGCTATTTAATAAGCACAACTTTGTTTCAAAGACAATGGAGCATTTATTCACATTTAACCAGCCAATTTGGGAACAGCTTTGGGATCCAAGAAAATATGAAAGGCAGTTTAGGGCCAGAGTCATAAATACCACAAATTCAACACCATTTAGGGACTTTTTTTTTTTCTTCATTTTACTTGTAGTGCAGGATAAATTGGCTTTTATTTCTTCAAATAAAGTCCATGTAGGGAATTTGTCAAGTGTTTTGTGCTTAAGTGCAAATATCCTAAGGAAAATAGAAGGTGACTTTTACCTTGTTCTGCCTTTTAAATCTGAAACATTATTAAATTGATTCTTATGACTTGGGTTACTGAATTCTCTAGACTGTGTCTGTAAAGCTGGGTCAAAAGGAACAGAGGTACAACAAAATAAATCCCTAATAATATGCACAAGGAAGCAGTTGCTGAAAGCGTGGGGAATGAAATGACTTCAAAGTACCCATATCTGCTTAGAGTTTTCCCTGTTGTTCTTGCCCTGGGATACAGATTTAGTCTAGAAGAACTGCTTGTGGACTGTGCTGAAATAAGTGCTTTGCATTCCTAGTGGATATCAGGGGACATCAAACTCGCATTCATCTGCAGGACTATCCTTCGTGCCTTCTTGAAGCAGCAAATTTTATGTTCCGTCCCAACAGTGAAAGGAGCTTTTGCCACTGCAGTGAGTTCCTTTTACTTTGTAAGACTTAAGTTTTGTGCACTCAGCCTGCCTCAGTGACTTCTGTGGGACTATATCCCAGTGAATCAGCTGTAGGGATGTAGGGAATTTCTACTTGCATTCAGCAGCAGGAATGATTCAGAATCACTCCTGGGTAGTGGGAGGAGATTCCAGCTTCATCTCAAGTATGGAGAAGGAGATCTTGCCCCTTGGCACAGCCTTCACAGACAACAACAGGGTCCCAACAACGTGGTCCAAGTCAGCATTTGTGCCAACCCTGTTGGATTAATGGCTCATATTAAAAAAAACCTAAAGCCTCCAGAACATCTCTTTCTGATGTGCGGCCTTTTGAAGCCCCCTTAGGCCCCCTTGAGCCAGAATCTCATTCTGCACTGAAAGTGCTTCAGGAACTGGGCAATGGTTTATAGGGAGTGGGTCAGGAACATGGCCATCAAAGGCTTTCCATATATAATTTCTGTACCTCCCAACACCTACAGTGAAAGCACACGTGAGAGGGAGGCCCAGCACCCTGACCTGAGGCAGCCTGCAGCCCACACACAAGGCAGGAGATGTGACTCCCAAGGCCATGTGGGTTCCAGCAGCTCTGGGCAAGCCCCAGGCAGGTGCAGGGAGCAAGTCACCCATCTGGCACCACAGCAGGGTTTGCCTCAGGGCTTGTTGGCAGCCTGGCATCCTGACCCACTTCTGAGCCACTCCCACGGGGCTGGATCCTGCAGGAATTTTCCCAGCTGCATTTCCTCTCTGTGGAACTCTCCTCCTCTCGTGACAAAGGCCAATCTCACCTGGCCCTTCCCTGTCCCTCAGCCCCATCCGGTTCTGGATATGCACCCACTCCTCTTCCTTCTTGGTGAAGGACAGGAAATGGCTCTGGGCCTCACTTGATCTGCCTCACCTGGTCTGACAGATATCCCTTCTGGGCAGATCAGGGAAACATCAGGCATCAGGATCTCATCATCTGCTCTGAAAAGTGTGGCTCTGATGAAAGACGTTGAGGGTGAGGTCTTCTAGCTGTTGAATTTCCATTGTGTCCCTATGTAACCCTGTGGACAATAAGCAAAGCAGCACACATTTCCCACTTGAAATAAAAGAGGGAGATAAGCAGGAAGGATGTAATTCTTTGAAATAATAAAGCCCTGCTTTCTACCTGAGGTTTGCATTTACTGTTATCACCTCCCAATATAATCTCATCCGGCTCTACTATAAATTACTCGTAATGTGCAATACGTGCAGATATTGGGAAAATAAATGGTCTGTTAAACAAATATTGCTTATCTTCTAGAGCGGAGAATGTAGATGTGTGTCAAATAACTCAGCCAGATCTTTCATTATAGCTGTAAATAACAGCTGAGTAAAGTGACATTTTCATGGACCTGACATGTTACCATAGTGGGAAAATGTGGTGAGAGATTTGCTTATGCCCTAGCTAAGTTAGGAGCTGGGAATTTGGGAAGCTGTATCCTGTTTGTAGCCCTGACACTTGGAAAGCTGTTTCCCCTTACAGTCCCTAGAGATCTAATGCCACATCTTAGTGCCTTCCATATAATGACCATAGCAAAAGGAGTCGGTCAGTTCTGGTTCCCTGTGCTCTCTGGGGAAAGGTTTTGGGGGTTTATTTATTTCAAGTCACATTAATTTCCTTTCCTTTTCCTTGCTTTGCTGCCTGGAATTTGGCAGCTAAAGAACAGTCAATGCTGTCATTGAGCTGTAGATTGAATTCTGTTCAGCAACCAATTTTATCTGTGTTTATCTATCTGCTACTAGCAAAAAGCAGAGTTTAGCTGCCCAGGCCGTTACATGCCTGAAAGACATCAGAGTTAAGGCAGAGGAAAAAATGCAGCCAAACAAGAAAGCTCTTCAACTTTTTAATAATACTGTAACTCTTTGCTGGTTGACACAAATTATATACTGGAAAAGAAATAAAAATAATAGCTCATTTACTGCCTAATATTCACCTTGGATCAAGTTGTAAATATGGGAACCACTTTTTTGATAGCTCCGGTGTTTTTCATTTTGTCTTCTCAACCTTCCTTGCCTACCAGACTCCTGTCCCTAAAGATGATAGGGTTGTGGTGTCTTTTGTGAAGCTGCATCTGGTAAGTACCAGCACAGCTCCAGTTATTGGGGACAGGTGAATCAGGTCCCCAGTGCAGTGTTCCAGCCCAGCAGCCCTTGGATAGACAGACCTTGACTATGGATCACGTATGGACAGCCTGGTCTAAAGTGATGTGGGCTTCTCATCTTCATCATCCAGACCTCTGGGAGTGTGCAGCAAGCTCTGCTGCCTGCCAGCCTATCCATAGTGCAGGATAATACAGAAACCTACCTTATTTGTGGAGTGTCTGGAGATCACCAGGTGGTTCCTAGAAATGAGCCAGGGATCCTGATTTTCTCAAGGGAGCTCAGCAGTCCAGTGCTCCTCTTTCAACCATTCCTGTGCAGAAGGAAAAAGAATTGAGTCAGTATTTTTTTGACAGGCAGAACATTTTTGTTTTAGTTTTGTTTTTTTTCCTTAAAGCAGATTGGAAGGAGTTGGTGTCAAACTCTTGCCAGAAAGCCAGCTTTTGACATGTGCCAAGCATATAACATTTCAGCCCCAAAGACAAATATTTTGGAAAGCTCATATCCCCTGTTCCTTGCTTCCCAGCTCCAGGTGACTTGCAGGAGCCGACATTTCAGAACATCACTGGAGGGAAAACAAAATGTCACCTGAAGTGCCTTTCAGTGGCTGCTGTGTGAAACCTGTGGTTGCTGTTTAGTGACCCCTTCACGCTGTGCAAGCAAATCAGTTGCTGTTTGGTGAGCAGTCCTACAGGGTCTTAGAGATCTCTATTTTTAGGCCAAGCTTTGTAAGTTACTTACATCTTCCATGTGCAAACTTCCAGGTTACTTCAAGGTTTCTGACCTGCAGCAGCTCACAGAAGAGAGGTCTGAGTCTGTGATGGTCACAACAGGCAGTAGAAATCCTGGCTTTGGCCTGCCAATGTTCACAGTTGTTCCAGCGTTCTAAACTAAGCCAAGCCTGCAGGTCTGAAGTTGGTGCTCGTCTACAGCACATGAAATGCCTTTTTGCCACGCTTGCCTGCCCAGAGCAAGGTTAACTGTAACCCCCAATGGAAATAGTCTCATCACTGCCCCATCCAGAACTAACCTGGAGAGCACTTAATCCTGCTCTCACCAAATTCAGTGGCAAATTTTTGACTCTAATTGATGTCAGTCATGCATGCCAGCAGCTCCATTTCTCCGTGCATGCTGGTGTTGTTCCTGCAGCGTGTTCTTGTTTCCTGTTCCCTGCTGTGGGACTTGTGCTTTCCCCAGACAGCGATTGCTGCCGTGCCCATGCTCTGACCCAGCAGCACTCCGGGTGCTCAGCGGGGCTGAGGAGGCTTTTCCCATCCATTCTCTGGGGGCCAGATGCCCCAGCAATGTTCCTGCTGAGCCACAGGAAAGAGTTGGTAATATCTCCCGCATCCTGGGGATGTTTGGAGCACACTTAGTGTCAGCGTTTGTTAGCAAGAAGTGTGAAGGCTTGTTTGCCTGGGAGCACTTTTTTGAAACTGCTTCTTTGAAGGAGGGACACATATCCCCAGCCTTGTTTCCTTCACCAGTTCAAGCAATCTGCATCCCTCTGCAGGTGAACCCCCAAAGGGCAGCCTGCCTGTTGTTCACAAAGCTCATGAGCATGTGCAAATGGTGTTTGACTCCTGCACCCAAATTAACCTCTTCTTATGTACAAAACGTCTTTAGAAAGAGCTCTGGCCAAGCTCTGGCAGACTGTTACAAGTTGGACATCTGCACCCTTGTGAACTGAGGCTTGTCCGATGTAAACAATTCACATTTCAGAACCAAAGAGCTTTATTTATGACCAGAAAGGCTGCCCTTGCCCTCCCCTGTCAAGAGTGTTGAAAGCAATTCAGGAATGAACTTGGCCTTTTGGCCAGTGTTTGCTACGGAGGGTGAACATATATTTTTTTTTTTCTTTTTTCCCCCCATAACTGTGCAGATAGTGTTCTGTTTTGACAATGGAACAGAAATATTCAATCAAAAAGAGAGGTTGGCCATTTTACTTTATAATACAACTTTACACAGTTGTAAAGTGCAGGGATATTTCAGTATGAAAAGAAGAAACAGCTTTGTGGCTTTGGGACACAGAATTGAAGGGCTTGGCAAATTCAGATAGAGCAGTGACATTTTTTGCCTTAGCCTGAGGCAGAAGTCCCAAGCCAGAAGAGGAAAGCAGACCTCAGCTAGCCATCTACAGACCCTGCACAGAGCCTGCCAGCCATCTCCTTTAAAGAGATCCTGTGTCCCTGTGAGTCATAAATACCTGCTCACAGAAAAGTAGTGGCAGAGCCTGAAACCTGCAGTGACATTTTTCCAGGAGGGCAGGATTAGGCTGAATTAGCTGCTGGGTTTGGTCCAGGCACCAGACACAGGATCCCCATATGTGGGAACTGGTGTTTAGGAGCACTCCAGTATAGAGAAGTGGGATTAGTCATTTCTGTGGTGGGCAGAGGAGCCTAGGCTGGTCTGTGACAATTTGTCAGAGTAAGTTCATGGTGCAGTTAGTCTTAAAAATCCAGTTTTTGGTGTCATGAATTGGAGCTTCTCCATTTGTTACATAAAGTCCTGGAATGCAACTGGCTTCCTGCATTGCAGAGCCCACAAGGTGCCCCAGTGTCTCACCCCACCCTCAGTTTTACAGTTAACAAGAATGTCCTTTGGAGCACAAGAGCCATTTTTGGCACGGAGGCTTCGGGAACAGCAAGTCTATCACTTCCTCTGCTGGATTGTTGCAAGGGATATATGATTTTATGTACATATCTGTATGTTTATCTATAAAAATACATACACATGCCTCACTTCAGTAGACCTACATCCTTCAAGTCAGCAGCCTTAGGCCCTATTGCTGTGGTAGGGTCAGACATGGAGCACTTCTCCATGCTGACACATTTTGAGTGTTTCTAAGACTTGTTAATTCCTAGCAGTAAAGGCAATATTGGGGCTAAAGAAAACTTGAAAATAGTTGCAATTCCTATGAGAAACAAGAAAGGAGGAAGGAAAGCCAAGGTTAAATTTTAACAAACAGATACTGCAGCATGAAGTGACAGAGATGTGGGCACAGTCACGTACCTGGGAGGTGTGTTGGGGCAGAGGGAGGTATTGGTAGGTGAGGACAGTCCAGGTGTTGTGTTAGGCTGCTCAGCTGCCAGCCACAGCACGTTATGAACTGTGCCAGCCCCATCTGTTGTGTCCCAACACTTGCTGTGCTCTCCTTCCCTGCAGATGCCTTATCTCCTCCTGAACCCGTCCATGCCAGAGATAAGGCCTCGAATGTACCCGGTGTTTTTTGGAGAAAGCATTGAAGTCAACCCTGAGCCCGTGCAGGAAATCAGGTACAGATGGGATTGGGTGGGTAGATGGGGATTTCTGTCTTTTTTTCTGGTGCTTCTGCCAAAAATTAAAATGTGTCTACAAATGGGAGTCATGGTTATTTTGATGCAAAGGAAAGGACAGGTGGGAGGGTAATTGCTGAATTAAAGCCACTGACAGCAGCACAGACAGAGGGAAGGAGGCAAGAACTGGAGGGAGGTTTTAACAGAAGGCATCTTTCCTTCCAAGGCCAGCTAAAATCCAAGGCTATGAGAGTAAACCATTACCATCTGTGGGCTGGATGGCCTCCACTAAGTAATCTGATGGTCTTCATGCTGTTCCCAGATGACTCGTATCTTCAGAAGAAGCAACACCCTTCTAATTGGTACCTGTTTTTGTTCGCTCTTGCCACAGAGAAACCAACATTAGACAGCCCACAGAGACTGAATGAGCTCTTCCATGTGAGGAGATGGTGTCTCAAGCCAGTGATGGAGATGTTGTGCCCTCCTGTGGGGCTGGTGCTGTGACCAATGGATAAATGTTGGTCTTTGCTCTTTTGCTGATGTGGAATGTACCCTGCAAACAGCATGGAGCACTTACAGCTTGGGGCAGGGACAGTGGGAGGACTGTAAACCCCCTCAACCTATGCAAAAGTCTCTCTGGAAATGTACCCCAGTAAATCTCTGCTGGCTGAGGAACTGCCAGCGGGCATGTTTTTATGGTGATTACAGCAGAGTCTTGTTTTATGTGTGCTGAATGACTTGCTTACACCCTAGCTGTGCAAAATACATTACAGCAGCTCAGATTACACGCGGTGCACAATCAGTCAGCCCCCCCTCTGGGTGGAGGTAATGACAAGCACACACCCAGCTTTTAATCTTTTTTACGTGGAGCTGCACATTCCTTGACTGCTGATTGCTGGAGGAGCGTTTGGGGAGTGGGGAAAACCAGTGGAAGTCCTGCTGTTCCTCATGGCCAGGGATTCCAGAAAAAGCCTTTTTTCTGGCCTAGTGTCTGCACATCCTTTCTGGATGACTGCAAAAAAAGGCAGGGCTGTGACATCCTGCCTTTTGTGGTTCTTCATCTGTTGGCAGTTCAGGTGGCCAACTGTTTTGAGACCAGTGGCATGGGTGTTGGACAGCCATAGCACACAATATCCCTTTGCTTTACCTGCTCTTTCAGTGTTGCTTGGATTTTTTGTAGGCTCCAACAAGTAACCTCACCCCTCATCTCCCAAAACTCAGATTTTAGCTGGTTTGGGCATTTTTGTGCAATGATGGTGAGGAGGTATAAAGAAAAAAGACAAACAACCTTGATAGCTCAACAGGTTCATTACAGGGTGTTTGTCTGCCTCCAGTGTAGCTCTCAGGGCTGAGCTGAGGCCTCAGTGGGGCCCATGGAGAAAACCAGAGGAAGAAGAGCATTGCTTGGAGCCTGTGCAGCCAGGTGTTTTCTGCCCTGGTGTGACCACATTGCAGAAATGCTGAGATAGAGTCGCAGCAAGGTGGGGTTCCAGCACGATTCCCCAGAAGGACAGATCTTGGCTTTGGGTTGTAGAGTTGGCATCTGCCCCAGTGTCTGTGCAGTAAGAGGTTGGTAAATGCTGCCAGCTTCGAAGGGTTAGAGAAGAGTCCTGCCTGTCTTGCCTCCTTTGCTGTGTCCTCAGGGCTGTGCTCCTGATACCTTGCTGTCCTCCGTAGGTGCAATTCCGAGGTGAAGTACGACTCGGAGAAGCACTACCGGGATGACATCTTCTACGGCCCCATCCCCACCGTCACCACCTACCGCGAGACCATCATCGCCGCTCCCAACTGCACCTGGCGGAACTACAAGTCCCAGCTGATCTTCGAGCCCCGCCAGAAGCCGGTGAGGTTTCAGAGCACCACCATCATTTTCCCCAAGCGTGCCAAGAACATTTACCGGACCACCCTCAACTACAGCTTGGGTTGTGCCAAGCGCTGGTTCGCTTCCAGCGTGCAGCTGGAACTCTGCGAGGAAACCAACCCGTGCGTCATGTACAGCGAGACCCTCTGATCCGCCCCGCCTGCTCTGGCTGGGCCTTGCTCAGTGGCAGCTGAATATTCATGGCTGGAGAACAGCTCTCGGAGGCTGAACTGGCTGGGAGGAGGCTTGCAGGGCACAGGATGGTTTTGATCAGTGAGAGGCTGGCTTGTATTTTGCGACGTTCCTGACATTCATGATCTGGATTTTATTTTTTGGGTTGTTTTTTTTTTCCCCCCTCTAGCATATCTATTTTTGGCTTGTGTTTAGATGAAGTCAAGATGACCAAGGACCCTGTTACCCGTAGCAGAATGATGCCTTATGAGCTCTGTAGGTCTTGTCTAGCACATAGGTGAGAGGCACTGTAAGCTTCAGAGCTATTTTGGTCTCTGCAAAAGGAAGACCAACTGCAGAGTCAGAGTCTGGTCAGCCCAGCACACACCAGGCCAGATCTCTTTCAGAGCTGAAATGCAGAGGAGGTGGTTATTTGTACCAGTCCGTCACAGCTTGCTCCAACAGCTCATTGAGTGAGAGCTGCCCTATTACAGCACCGCAGTCACCTCACTTCCTGAGAGGAATGGAGACTGTCACCCCAAGAAAAAGAGGATTTAAACAGGTTACCCAGCTCTTGCTAGCAGCTGGATGTTTGTGTACCATAGTAAGGCATAGCACAACCAAGAGATGGGGGAAAGGCCTGCTCGGATGCACAGACACATCTGTGAGCCCAGCCAGGAGTAAGTGGGGAGACTGAGGCAAATGAACAGCTGAAAGGCTAGTTTCTAAAAGTGACAGAGAGATTGAGGAGCCCAGTGCCCTTTTATCAAAAGTATTGTCAGATCAAGTGTGCCGTGCTGTTCACTGCCTCTAACATCTAATTTAAGGGACCTGTATGCACTTGCAAGCCTTCTGAGTTTCAGGGTGTGGCTGTATTGCAGAGAGGAGTGTAGAGCAGGAAGATGCTTCCCTGGCTTCTTTGAAGCCAGGGCAGGGTTAACTCCCCCTCACAATAGTTTCCATATTTGTGGCATGGGCAGCTTTTCTGCCTGTAGAGGAGCAGCCAAACTTCCTTAGTGCAGAGCTTGAAGGATTGAAGAACCCAAATCCATCCAGGTTTTCCTTAATCAGCCACCCTGTAGCACTAAAACCAGGTACTTCCAAACTGCTGAACTGTCTCTGCAAAAGGACCAAGAAACAGTGAGCAGGAGTCAGTGCAGCCATCCTAAGATAAAACATTCCCTACTCATGATTCCCATCTCCTGGTATATCTTCACTTCGGTCTCTTGCTGAAACTCTGCAAGAGCCTGGATTCCCACAAACATATAACTTTTGAAAATAGCACGGAATTGTCTCCAGACATCTTACCAAGAATTTTTGCATGCTGCTCAGACTTAGAAATAACCACACAGCTCAGGAAATTAATTTCCAGCTTTCTCTCGTCTAAACTTTCCGTTTTGTTCCTGACTTGCTGTGAGTCTGATGGAGTTATTTCAGAACACAGCTGAGCAGCCAAGTCAGAAAGCCTATTAACAATGTCAACAAGACGTAGCTGATTGCCCAGAACAGTTGACGCACAAACCCACTGAGATTTAAAAAAAAAAAGTCTGAAAAACTTGAAAAAATAATGAAATTAGTGACATATAAAGATACTTTTTCCATCCGTTTCAAAGAGCAGTTGGTAAATGTGACCAGAACTGTGACCTTTATGAAACAGAGTTCTCTTGTTTAAAATGTAGCACAGTTTTTCCATCAGAGGTAAATATAAAGTCTTTAAATCCAAACTTCAATCCTGACAGCTGAAGCATCATTAGTGCTGAAAGATGTGTGTTATGGCAGTGCTGAACCCTGCCTCTCTACTAGGAGTTAGGACTTGGTAGGAAGAAACCTCTCAAAGGATTTCCGAGGCTTCCACCTACTGTTGAATTCCTTACAGCAACACAAACAAGGATTATATTTGTTATTGGTCAGATTCTGCTGTCACTGTCTGTCAGCATCAAAGCCTGGAAAAGCAGCATCTGCCTCCAAAGGGATTATTATGCCTGAGGCAACCCTTGTCCCCAGGGCTCCAGCCAGCAGGAGAGCTGGCTTAGGCAGCAGGGAGTTGGCGTTTGGGTGAACGCAGTCCCAGTGTGCTGAGGTTGGTGATGCACTTATTTGCTAGTTCATCTTGAGGTCTGTCCTGTTGGCCGTGTGCTGCTGAGCGAGCCTTGGGAGCAGGGGGAATACCCCTCTGCCTTCCTGGGGACACAGAGAGGCTCTGTAGGGCTCAATGCCTGCATCCCTGAGTGCCTGTGTAATCCAGGTCCAAAAGCAAGGCCAGTACTCACACCCAAGAGATCCCTGCACAATGACAGACAGAGTGGACTGATGGAGATAGGCTGACTTCAGAGCTGACTTCAGACTCTCCCTATTCTGACCACACATCAAGCTTTGCTCCTTTTTAACAGCTGGATTATTCCCCTGCTTCAAGCACAAAGCTGCTGTTCTTGATCATGCCGGTCTTTGAGCGGGACAGGTTTTCCCCAGAAAAATCCCTTTCATCATAACTGGCTGCAGGTTTCTGCCCGCTGTCCACTGTTAGTTCTGTTTCCTAAATATCAGCTGCAACAGTAAAAGAGAATTCAAGGCAAGCCAAAAAAACCTAGTGTGTAAATACAAATCCAGCAGAGAGACTGAACCTGAACCTGGACTTTCACCACACAGGGAGAGGGGCTGCTGAGGCAAAGTCTCACAGGTGGATGTGACCCTGAGGAGGGTGCAGTGGAGGGCTGCATCCTTGGCACTGGAGGGTCCCACACACCCAGCCCAGGCCTCTTTGAAGCTTCATGCTTTGTTTTCTCTGCAAATACACTAGAAGTGACCTAACATGCCTCCTGCTCCTTTTAGTTCAAGCAGCTTTTCTGGTCTTGCCATGTTAGGGAAAAAAGAAAATAGAAAGCAGCTTGGGTTTCTAGGCTGCTGAATACATTTTGGGCTGTGTAGCCATGGTGGCTATGGTAGGACTATCACCCTGGACCACATCCAAACTGGGACATTGCCAAGTGCCTGAGATCTGAAGAAGTTTTTGAAAAATCCCTTCATATACAGTATCTCCCATGGGCCCACCACAAGCTGTTTTTCCTCTCAGCAAACGCTGGCATTGGAAAGGGACTTTGCTTTTTCTAAAGTGAAGGAAACCACGGAGGGTCAAGTCTTCACCCTTGCCTGGGCACACATCCCAACCTGCCTGTCCACTCTCCGTCCCTGCTGCTCCCATCCCTGTGGCTGGGTTAGGCAGTGGTAGAAAAGCCAAAGTTCATCTTACTCATGACTGGGAAAAGTGATGGCTTTTTTTGTTTTGCTTAAACGCCAGAAACTGAATTGTGTTTTTGTGTTGCCAATGAAGAATCACTCTGGGCAGCCAAGAAGTGCCTTGTGCCACACCTGTAGTGCATTTGTACATCTAAAAGGAACAATTAGTCCCACTAGGGAGGTGCTTTTCTTTTAAATGGAGTGTTGTTACTCTCAGCCAACAGATCTTTGTTCCTGTATATCTTCTCAAAGATATACAAATGATAAATTTAGACCATGGAAAGGTGAGTTTCCTTGAACAGCTGGGACTGTGGCTACACTATTTCTCCCCAGGATCCTGATGTGCATGCGTGTTGCCCACAGCTCTGCCAGCCTGATGGGTAAAGTCAGACGCTGCCTTTATCTTTTTTGATGGGGGGAAGATTGTTTTTTTCAATATGGGAAGTCCCTATCTCAAAGGTGGGGGTCTCTCTCCCCTTCATCCCTGTGATCCTTTTGCCCTGGAATGCAACAGAGCATGCTCATGTCTGCTCTGCCTGCATTGCTGTCATTGCATCTGGGGCCAAAAAGATGAAACCCTAACCAATTTTTAAACTTTCAGAAGCTGTGGAATATGTTGCACAAACTGCAGAGAACAACTTTGACCAAAAGTTTACTGCTTGTCTTTATTTTTTGCCTTTTTCTTGGTTTTTTTGGTTTTTTTTTTAATTTTTTTTTTCCTTCCTAAGCCAGCTCTACTTTCCTCAATGTGAAACACAGACAGATTTGCACCCTGGGTGCACACTTTCTGGGACTGATGAAATGGTGTTTGGGTGTTGATAGCAGTGTTTGAGTGAGCTGCTGGTCAGAGAAGTGAATGCTATTTACTATTTATGTTGAGTGTGTCTTTAAAAAAATGGGAAAGGTCACCAGAAGGCTAATGAGCAAAAAAGACTTTGTAGAGCAAACTAAGTGTGACATAGAGGTGAATGGTTCTGTGTGTGAACACTGTGAGCTAGGATATTTAGCCATTGTGGTTTTAACCTGCCTCTTTTCCTGTAGGAAAAGGCATCTTTGCCTTTTTTAGAGCTGAAACAAAATCAGATCCATCCTCTGTCACAGTCATTCAGTCCCACTGAAGTCTGTGAACATCAGCATTCCCCAGGCTCACAAGGCACTTTGTGTATCAATCAAACATGCACAGAGCTGTGCCTCTGTGGAGATGGGGGAATGCTTTATAGGGGATGATGGATCTTCTTGTGGGATATTCAGATTTTTATTGCCAGATAAAGTCTGCTCCCTGAGGATCACCTGATCACTCACAAATTGATCTGTTCTGAACATCTCCCCTAAAGCTCTATAACCATTGGATTTTATAAGTCTTGGGAGGCACTGATTCTTTTTCAGATACTGTAATAGCCATTAAAATGAGCAAAGTATCCTATCAGGTGAATTGTGACCTGAGGATGAGATTGAAAGGTGTCTGAAGGTTAGAGAAGGAAGAACTTAAAAGTGGTGGAAATGCATAAGGATGTGTCATATTTTTATTTTTGTAAGTCTGATTCTCTAAATGCTTGTAAAGTACTTTACTGTTGTATATGTGGTGATGCAGTAGCTCACAATATCCTTTTATTTTTGTATATTCCTTCCTCCACCATAATTCCTTTCTGTTCAACTCATAGAGAGTAATTTAAGAAGACAAAATTTATATACTGTAATAAAATGCTCAGACCCTCATGCTGATGTATGCAGAGTTTCCTTCCCCTTCCATATCCCTTTACTTGGTGCCCTTTTTCCATCCAGAGGGAATGTTTATGGTGTGTCCATCCCTTTCTGTGGATTTCAGCCCAGCTCCCGTGGACGGGTGGCTGTGACACAGTCAGTCAGTGCTGTGATGGGCAAACCCTGCTCTGTGTGCCCAGGGAAAGCTGAGAAGCTGAGGAGAACTCTCAGAGGCAGTTTTACCTGTCAGGATTTCTCTGGTTGTCAGTTTGACCATTTCTTCACTCTAAATTTCCCTCTTCAGCTTCGTCTTGTTCTACCCAGCTATGAAGCCTTGGTGTTGGATCTAGACAGTTCCTCTCCCAGCTTTTCCATGGCCTTCAAGGGCAGGAAGAACCCACACAATGGTTATTTCATATCCAGGTGTCCACATTCTACTGCACTATTGGGATCCCTCCTGTGTCCTGGCTTCCCAAATCATGATGGTGGATGAGCTGCACTGGGGCTAAAACCCTGCCTGGCCACGAAGGGCATTTTAAAGCCATTGTTGTGAATGCCTCAGGCTCACCAGCCAGCCATTAGCAGAGCACTCCTTTGTCTTCCAAGACCCAAGATGTCTGCAGAGAGAATCTGACACAAATCCTTACGGAAAAATCATTGGATTTATAGGGATGAAGTCAATAGGCTTGGATGAAAACGGCTGTAAAACTCAAAGGAATGGAAAGGAGAAGCAAAGCCATGTTATGCAAGAAGCTTCCTTCAGCTGCAGGGTAAGTGCCCGTGTCCTCATCCCAAGATTTTGACACAAATCATGTCTGAACTGCTCCTAGGATGAAGAATGGGAGACGAGCTCATGGCTGAGAACCTGAGGAAACACAACCATGTGGAGAAGGCAGGGGTTGTGCAGGCTGGGTGAGTTCATTGCCTGACACCTAAATGCCAGATGAAGGACATGTGCATCCACTCCTGCTATTTAAATAAAACCATAAAATGTGAATGCTGTCCAATGAAGATTCCTGAGGTGGCAGCTAAATCCTCAGCAGCAAAAGCAGTATTAGATGCAGGATATGTGTTTTGGCAAGTGTGTTCAGATGAGCTAACCCCTAAGCTAGTGGCTTTTACTGTGCTAGTTGGATGTTGTAAATTTAAGCAGATGATGCTTGGTATTAGTTTTGCTCCTGGGATATTTCAGAGAGTAATTGCACATATCTCTGAGGGGATTACAAGGTGCTGAAGTTATAATGGATGGACTTTGAATTTAAACTAGATGCCTTTAGGAACAGAAGGAAAGGTTTAGGCTGGTTTTACAGACAGCAAGAATGCTGAATATAAAATGCCAAAAGCCTCACCTAAAAGAATTTGCTGATTATGGGCAGCTACAAATTAAATAATAATAAAACTCCACATGGCTGGGATCCCTATTCCACTCAACAAAGCAGAGCTGTAAGGAAATAATAGATGCCTTCATCAGATTTCATTCCACAGCTATTTACAGTTAACAAACAATGGAAAGATTTGCCAGAGAAAGAGCCTTACCTGATTCTGGAGTAGTAAAAACGTTCCCTTGCTGCCAAACCATCAGTTCAAGTACCATGTGCAAGACCTTAGGCTGGGTCTTTGCTCTCCATCAGCAGATGGCAATGTCACAGCCTGGACCTGGCAGAAGTAAGTTCTAGGCAGTGCCAAGCAGCTGGAGGTTGTATTGTCCTCAAAAATGTCACTAATCTCTTGCAATGTGAAGGATTCACCAGAGGCATGCCTGGAGCAATGGCCACCTATAGGAACTGTCTCCTCTGGCACAGGACACTGAACTGCCACTTAATCCATCTCTGTGGGGAGACTGGAATGGGAGACTGTCACAGCAGATACATCTCTGTCCCTTGAGCTGACCCTGTGCCTTCACAACTGTCTCCCCCAGAAACCATTTCAGGATGACTGAATCCATCTGGGATGTTTTAGATGCAGCTCTGCAACCTCCTCATGTCCTGTGTCACAGGTTCAGTGCCTCAGAGGGCACCTTGGCCTCAGCAGTTGAGTCCCCAGGGTGGCTGCATGGGCCCTCTGGATGCTTGGCATGGTGGCAGGATGGTGACTTCCAAGGGTGGCACTGCCAGCTGCCCTCAGCAGTGTCTGCCCAGCCATGGGATGTAGATCCAGTACTGGTTTCCATCCCATTGCTTGTGGGAGCAATTCCCACTGCAGATCCAGCCCCTGCAAAACTCCACAGCCAGCAGGAGCATGGCTTGGCCACCACACTGCCCTTCCCCAACTCTGTTTCCAAATCCCCTGGTCTGGTGACACTGGAGAAGAGCAAGGACCTGCCCCAGGGCTGTGCATCTTCTGCCAAAGCACTGAGTCTCCTTCTCCTGGCAACAAGCCCAGTCACAGCAGGGAAATTAATGCAGGAATGGCTTGTTCTCAAGTAGGATAAAGGGTCCTGGAATTGCTTTTTTGGGGTGTAAGGAGGGAGTTTTGTGAGCTCTATTTTCTGCTTCTAATAATGATATTGGATCTAAACAGTTCCACCCCTTGGTGTCCACAACAGATGGGGAGTTCACATCTATGAGGATGAAAATGCTCATCCTGCCAAGCCTTTGATTCTCATCGTATCCTTCCTACCCTACAAACAGGCGGACAGCACATTTCTAGCATAAAAATATTCTCCTCTCCAGCTAACCACCTCCAGATTCCCTTCCCAAGCCTGTTCTGAGCCTGGTGATTAGACATTTCTATATACATAAACATTCAGATCATCTCCCCAAGGTTCTTCCTGTCTCACAAGCAAATCCTGAGACCAGCAGCTATTTGCAGCTCCTTGAAATACAAATGGGCTCCTTCCAAGTTGACTGCTGTGGTTGGGGCTCTCCATGCACCTCCCCAGGGCTCCTGGCTGCACCCTCCCATCAGAGAACACTGAAATGTCCATCACCTCCTTCTCTGGAGACCAAACTGCTCCAAACAGTTGGTGTCCACTGCGTGGCTGCTGTTGATGCTGCCAAGGGACTGCATAGACTGGGAGACATTTTGGACTGGGATGCAGCATGGGAGTGCCTGGGCATAAATAAGGCACACCTGCAGAGGGAGGTTGCAAAACCACGCCAAAACCCACACCAAGCAGTGGAGGAATGAACAACAGACGCACACGCGCGTGCAAACTGCTTTCTCTTTGATGGAGGATTGTAGAAACATTACCTTCCCCTGGGGCTTTGCAGTGAAATAACCTGATTATTCATGAACCAGCCCAGAATCATCAATCCCTCATTTATCATTTTCAACATAAATAATAAGGGCAAGAGAGGAACGCACCAGCAATAAACTAGTTATGGATGTAGTGTTGAAATCTGCCCATATCCTTTAAATATGCCCCACTCACTGATAACAAACAGGGATGCAGCCGACTCCTTGCCTGATTCCTGAGCGTTGGATTACAGAGGACACGAGCCAACACTCAGCTCTGTGCGAGTGAAAGTCCATTTGGCGCTTGCGTGGGCGGCCAGCTAGGAAATGGCAGCAAATTTAAAAAAACCCCACATTTGTCTTGCTGACAAATGCCTCCAGGAAATAAAAGCCTTTGTATTCTTCTTTGACCTCTTCCACTCACAGATGGGTTTTGCTGTGCTTCCGACAGCGAGGGGTTTTTTTTAGCGCCTGCACTTCCAGGATATTCATTTTATCTGCTGACGAGCACGGCTCGGAGAGGCCACGATGCACATCTTATGGGCCTGTTGTGGCCAACTAGGATGGCCTTGGAGGGGCAGAGCTGGGGTTTTAACTTCAAGTCCAGCTGCTAATGAGGCGTTTTGGGATGGCAGCGTCTCTTGGAGCACCCTTGGCTGGTTAAGCACTGGCTTTACTTTGAGATACACATTGACCCAGAGGAGAGAGCACTCAGAGCCACACAGGTCCCTCAGTATCTGGGAGAGAGGAGTTCAGCATCCTTCCAGCTCTAATCTGAGCCTGTTTTCCAAGTGGACTGAAGTGGAGCAGAGAATGGGGGAACAGTCTTTGAGGCTCAGGGTGCTTTGCTCGGCAGAGCTCTGCTCTGCCTCCAGGTCTGCCCTGAACTCTGCGAATGGGGCCCTTTCCAAGTCCCCCGGGACTTGTTCTGGCAGCACCAGCCCCGTGAGTGAGCCTGGCCGTGGCTGAGCCTCTCTGTTAATGAGCCACATGTTCCAAAGGCCCCCAGGCTTGGCACCGGCCAGCAGGGACCCTCTGGAGCCCAGCTTTGCTCATGGGCAGCCCAGCTCAGCACTCAGCACTTTCTGGGAAGGTTTTCTTTGCCCTCCCCCTGCCACTCACTTCCCTCCTCCAAGGGTCTCTCCTCTATGTGCACTCTGAAAGAAATGGGGAGGGAAATCACAGTGTGTTTAAACACTGCCTAATGGTGAAAAAAACCATCTGGAGAACAGCCTTGCCCTTCACAGAGAGTCCTTCACCTCCACATCTCCGAACAGGGAACAGATCCAGAAGGAACCCACCAGCTCAGCACTGGGACCAACTGTCCCTGTGGGTGCCACTGGCTTGGGGACAGCAGCCACTGATCAGGGGACAGCAGGTACCCGAGAGCCCTGGAGAAGTGGGTGGCTGGCTAAAGCCACACTCACTACTGGGAGATTTTAGAGAGTAAGGGAAGCCCAAGAAGGGGTGACTCCTTGCCCATGCCTGTGCCTCCCATGCTGGCCCATCTCCCCCATTCCCCCAGGAAAAGGGCACAGGAGAAACCTGCTTCATTCCAGCCTGTTTCCGCAGAGGTTCTTCCAGCCAACATTAACACACTCTACTTTACTTTCCAGCAAGGCCCAGGGCAGAAAGCAACATCTGAACCTAATAAAAAGGCTGCCCTCCCCCTCAAAGAGACCCAAGAGCAACCTCTGCTATTTGGTTTCTCCTTCACCAGTGGACGGAGGAGGCAGCTCCAGCTCAGGGGTTCTGGCTGGCCTGAAGGGAAGCAGGATGTTCTGGCAGCCCATGGAGACTGGTAGCTTAAAAATGAGTCCAGTGGGGTGGGGTTAGATGGGCTTCAGTGCTAAGGAGACAGTTGTGACTTCTCACTGGGGTATAGAGCTGGGGTATAAGGACTTGTTCTTCCCTTGATCAGCATGGCGCTTTTTTTCAGTTCCAAACCCATGAAAGCTGGAGATGGCTCTAAGCCAAGGCTCAGGATTAACATCCCCATGGGGGAAAGCTCTGCTTTGGTCCAACTGGAATGCAGATCCAGACCTGGCACCCATCTTTAGGCACACACCAACCAGGTTCCTCGTGTGTGACCTCTGGCAGCTGCTTTGCATTCTGGAAAGGGCTCAGGACGAAACAGCAGCAGAAAATACTCCTGGGCAGAGCTGGATCAGGATTTCACAGCTGAAGGCTGGACTTTAGCAAACAAACACCCGAGTCAGTGGAGTGCAAACCTCTTCAGAATCCCTGTTTCACTGGAGCTGATTTGGGGCCCATCAGGCTGCACCTGCTGACAGCTGTGCAGAGCAGTTCGAGGAACATGTTGAATTAGGATGGAGTGTCTTCAACAGCAACCTCCTGGATGGTGCTGCTCGGTTATTTGCTCTTCATGAAACCTTCCTTTCCTCCTGTGCCACTGGAGGCAGGAGAGGAACCCCCAGAAGCTCCTGGTGCTGCCCCTCTCCCACAGGCACATTTTCCACAAATACTGACCTGCAGCCTTATGGAACAGCTGCCCATAGGTCAGACCTCAGAACAAACCCCCCCAGGGCTCCTGCTGGCTCCACGAGTCTCCTCAGCATCTGCTCAGGAGCACTGGAGCTGCCATGGCAATTAATAATGACTAGTCTAGATGCACCATCGTTAGCACGGCCAGTGTGGTCAGCATCTCCTCTGCCCTGACTTACCTCAACAAATACTGCAACAGTTTTCTCCAAGCTGAACATGCATTTAGTCATCAAAGGGATTGCAAATGACTAATAAATATGAAAAGAAGTTGGGGAGCAGCAAAAATTTCTGGACCAAGATCAGTCTTTACTGACAACTGCTGCTTTTCCTAAGCAAAAATACCCTGCAGAGTTTAAAACAGCATCCGACTTCAAAGCAGACAGCTCTCCAGATGGAGCTTACCACCCCTGCAACACCCCGTGCTTCGTCAGGTTCCGTGCATTTACAGAGGGACAGCGGGATTATTTCCAAAGAAGGGAAACACAGAGGCCTCTGCAAACCCAGGGGCTTGGAGCAACGTGTGACCCATGCACCCCCCATGATGCTGGTGGTGAAACTGATCTCTGGGCTGGCCTCCCGAGCACCACGGGCAGCCCTTTCTGCCTGCTCTCCTTTTACAAGGGCCAACAAGAGGAGAGCCTCACCTGTCAGCTGTGTCTGCAGCTGAGATGAATGAAGTCTGTCCTCGGTGGGATCCCGACACCCTCCCATGCTGGAAAGCAGGATCCAGAGAGTGCTGTGTTTGCAGCACAAGGATTTCACCTTTCAACTCTGTTTCAGCAGATTTCCAGTTCAGGGCATGCAGGCAGATGCTGTGAATTTCACAGGGGTGGCTTTGGTCACCCTAGTGCCACAGGGGAAGGGACCTGCAGCCCAGCAGGGTCTGGCAATATCCCATGTGCTGGTGGCTGCCCAGGCTTCACCTCCCCAGCCCCCCCTGCATCCCTGTTAGGGGATCTCTCCACAGCTGGAGAGCTGCGTGTCCACGGATTTCATTTCAGGAGTATTTCTGCAAAGCTGGCTGGTTGGTTTGTTGGTTTGTTTGCTTGTGCTGCAGGCCCCCAGCCCCTCTGAGCACTTGCCCTTCAGTAATGCCAACACCAATCTCGGATCACTCCAGCTCCAACCTCCTGTCAGTGGCCAGTGATTTATTACCACTCCACTGCCTGGAGCCCTGACAATCCTTTTTGGTAATTGCAGGAGGCCAAAAAATGAGAGGATAAATAAACCTGACAATTAATTCAGCTGTTACTCGCACATGCACATAGTGACACTCATTCCCAAGTCTCTTATGAACCCAATTCTCCCCAGATGACACAGAAGCCAGGCAGAGCTCAGCCAGCCTGGACACCTCTGCCTCTGCCCAACACCCCTCAGGGTCCCAGTGCTGATAAGAGCCAGGCATCCCACCAAAAGCTGCTCTATTTCCCTTCCAAGTTACTTGCCAGCCTACCCCGTCTCATCTCCTGCCAAGATCAGCTCTTTAGCCCTCTGCATCATTATCACAGAGCATATATAATTTCATGGCAAATCACAAGAACTGATGAATGGCTATTTGGATTGCAACTGTCAGGAGAGGATAAAATGCTTCCTGCTGTACAGAGCCCAGGAACAGCCTCTGGTCAAAGGCTCAGCTGGGGAAGCCCTGCTCTGCTGGGGCCAGTGTGCGAGGGCTGTGGGCCACCATCGTGGGAGGACAAGGGGCTGGGTGCTGCTAGCACAGAGGTGTGGTATTCTGGTGTGATTTGTACCCTTCTTAAAAAAGAAACCCTGGTCTGCACATTGCTGGGTACCCCAGCTGCATCCCACTCCCCTTCATCGCCTGCAGAGCACTTGCAGTCCTGGGACAGTGCCCAAGGCAGTGTCCTGGGGTGCACAACAAAGACAGCCTCCACCTCGTGCCCTTTTCTCCCTGCTCTTGTCACTCAACCTGGCNAAAAAAAAAAAAAATTCTCTAATCCTGACTAAACACTTGATTTGTCACCAGAAGGTCACGATGTTCCTGCACCTTCTCAGTCTGTCCAGGGCAAAGGTATTCAGGGGCATCTTTTACCTTCCCTTTTCCCTCCAATTCTCCTGTCTGCCACTTAAAATACAAGTGAGTGTGGATTGCTGACATCTTTTTATTGCTGGTTTTCAAAGCCATCTGCATTTGTCCCATTTCATTTTCATCTCTTTATGTAAGAGCTTTGCAAGCAGACCTAAAGTTACCCATCATTAAATTCTAAGTGTTGGCCTTGAATTAAGAGTTTTCCCACCTTCTCTTTCTTCAGCATCAGTGTGAATTATTGACTAGGGAGATGGCTGTCAGCTCTTGTCAGCATTTAAACCCTGATGTGAGGGGTTGAACAGCCCAGCTCCTGTTTTTACTGGTTATTAACTTACTCTAATTACCTTCAGAGTGGCAAAAGCCTTTCCATGAAGGTTTTTCAACAAAATCACTGGTCTCAAGAGATCTTTGGGCTGATTTTTAAGAGCCAGCAGTATCTGCCTGGTGCATTGCCATGGCAGCTGGTTGCTGGAGGAGCACATGGAGACAGGAGGAGGCAGATTTGGTCAGTGTGGGTACATACTTGGAGGGATTTCAGAGGGTATCTCAGCAATCCAGATGATCCAGGGTGAATCTCAGCAGCATGGAGAAAGAAACCTTTTGGATATCCCTTGGGCAGCCAGAGCAGTCAGGCACTGCTGGCAGAGGGCAGGGATGGGACACACCTCGGCTGAAACGCTCGTTGCTGTGCTCAGGAAAATAACATTTGTGTAAAATCCATTTCTAAGCCCCAGGAAAGGCAGCAGAAGGCCCTCAAACCCCTAACAGCCATTCAATGGACTAAATTCCACAGGGTCATCTGTTAGTCCTCATGCACAGCCATCCCCTCAGCTCAGTGACCCCCACTCATCACTCCCCTCCTCAACCACACCCTCCAGCAGTGGAAGTGCTCTCCAGCCTATGGCATCACTGTGGGAGGGGGACTTGGGGACTCCCAGCTGAAGTTAATCACACCTCATGCGTTAGGGGTAAGGCAATTTAGACCCACAAACAGATCCCAGGGCTTCTTAATTAGGTTTTACTTCTTAATTAGGTAGTCGCTCATTAACCTCCCCCAAAATTTCCTACAGTCCTGGGTGAATGAGTCAAGGGTCTAGGGGAGCTCACTGTGCCCTCAGTGCCTGCTGCCACCACCCCTTGGTCCCCTCAGCCCATTTTACCTTGGACATCCCATCAATGCCAGCACAGGGGTCCCTTAACCCCCCCACCCCCTCACCTGCAGCCACCTCAGCTGCCCCGTGAGCAGCTCGTCCTGCCCAGGCTCACACACACCCACAGGCAGGAGCTGCTTTCTGCTGCCAAAGAAGTTTGGGGTTGGCTTGGTTTGTTTGCTTTTTTATTATTTAACCAGCACGGCAGTGGTCGCCCACTGTCCCCCACCGCTCGCTGGTGGGCACGCCGAGCACAGTAACAGTGAACAAACCCGTCACCTTTAGCAGAATAAACCCCTCCCCTCTGGAGCAAGCTGTGGAATTATTTACACCTGGTGGTCTCTGCACAGCCCCCCGCTGTCGTACAAGTCCCTGCACAGCAGCTGTGCACAGGCTGGGTACACACAGAGAGGTTTTCCCCTCCCAATACAGTTCAAGAGACAAATTGTCCAGTGATTTGTTTGCGTTTGTACAAGTTACAAAGTTGATAAACGTTAAGTTTGAACTCGGGGGTTTGGAATAGTTTAATGTGAGTTTCTCCTGGATTGCACAACCGCAGCTGACAGCACGAGGAGGTGCTGTCAGACCCTGCCGTGAGATTTTGGGGATGCCTCGGTTGGGAGAATGAGAGCCAGAGGGGGAAACACCACAACCTACAGGAGCAGCAGCTCCTCCTTTCCCAACACCACACTCCCCTGGGTCAACATGTAGGCAGGTAAAGTGGGGCCATCCCTCTGCAGCCTCCCAGGTCTGGGGGGGATCCCCACCAAGCTGCTCTGGGCCTCCTGCCCACACACTGCCAGCTCATTGATTTGACAGAAATTAATTAACCCGCAGCACGAGGATGCTCTGCTCCTGCACCACAGCAAGGGGACTCAGAGCTCCCCAGTGGGAGCTGCTGCTGCTCTAGGGCTCTCTTCAGAGTCCCTCCATCCCTGTCTTTGCTGCTGCCAGTGACAGGCAGCTCCAGGAGGGGCTGGGGTGTGTGTGAGGAGACCCAGCAATGGAGACACAGCAGGACAGAGTGTGGCAAAACCAAGCAGTGCTGTGGCCAAGTGTGGGGCTGAGCTCTCAACAAGGGGGGCTCCCCAGGAGTAGGATCCCACTGGAGTAAAACCCACCTGTCCTGGCCTCAGCTGGTCTCCTGCACCCCTGGGCTGCTCCCCCAGCCTAGGGCAGGTGGGATGGGGATACAGGGCACAGCCAGGGCCTGAGCTCCTGCACAGAGCTGGGAACATCAGCAATGTTGTCACGTTTCCCCACTGAGGAACAATGCCAAAGGATCCCACTGAGCAGGGGGGTGAGGCTGCTGGAGCCCTGCAGCATCTTGGTGTCACCAGTGTCACCCCAGCACCTTCACAGCACCATCCCCTCCTGCACACACTGCCCTGCCCAGCAGCTGGTGGGGAACATCTGCCCAGCCATCCATTCCCCAGCACTGAGCCACAGACCCTATAAGGGCTGGAACAACCTCACCAATACCTTACAACTCTTCTGCCATGCTCATGGCAGAGCCTCAGGTGTTGCTGTGCTTTGGGCTCCTGGCCAGGCTCAGCCCCTCACCTTGCACACATGGAAAACAGTGGAAGTGAGAGAAGAGAAACACGGCTCCAGGGCTGGCACTGAAGGGTGGGACAGGCTCTTCTCTCTCCATCCCACGGCTCTGGCTGCTGCCCATGCTGCTGGTGAACGCTGCCCATGGCTAACAGGGAATGCAACCCAGCCCTGCCCAGCTGGGGCAGAGACAAGGCGGCTCTGCAGATCCTGCCTGGAGCCCGTGGCCCTTCCTGATGTCCCAACACCCGGCTGCAGGGTTGGCACGGGGTGCCCACGTGGTGAGAGATCCAAAAGCCACCCCAGCACCTCCATCCCTGTGTGCTGCACTCCAACTGCTGAGAGGAGCAGCTCCACTGCCCTTCTCTCACCCCTCTGGCCACGTCTCAGCCCTTGCTGGGTCACTGGCAGGGTCTGTGGTGCCACTCTGGAGCTCTGCAGCCACCAGCGCCCTCCGGGACATCTGGAGACACCAAGCAGCACACAGTATTGCTACTGTGCCAAGTGGGAACTTTATTCTTTTGTTGTGGTCGGGGTTTTTTCCGCTATTTTTTCCGAATCAGCTAAGGAGGCGGCTTTGAAGATGGGTCAGATTTGGATAATTCTTTTTTTTTTTTTTTCCCAGCAGAATCTGCAACATTTTAATAGCGTTTTTTTGCCCAGAGATCAGCTCTGTGAGTTTGTACAGCTCAGAGCCACGGAGACACCAGCAGCAATAACCTGGGAACGCAAAGACTTTCCACATCGCTTGTGCATTGTCTTGGATTTTTTTCTTAAAAAAAAGGAAAAAAAAAAAAAAGCACAACAGAAAAGACACAAACATTGATGAACATTTAAAAACCTGTACATTGTAAAAAAAACCAAAACAAAAAATAAAACCCAACAGGAAAAAAAAGAAAAGAAACAACAAAACAAACCCCAAACAAACAACAAACACCATCATTCTCTTGCTTTGAAATCAGAATCAACCTGGGAACGTTGCAGGGGGAAAAGAAAGATCCATGGGGGAGGTGACGGCGCCTGTGCCCGCGGGGCTGCCGGAGGCTGGGCCGGGCTGGGGCTCCTCTAGCGTATAGAATGCAAAGCATTTAATACATTTTATTTTTTTTTTCCTTTTT
>VXBB01006693.1:0-35275 GCA_013399915.1 Illadopsis cleaveri | reverse complement strand
CTGCCAGCAGCACGGCGGGGAATGGCGATGGGGCGGGTGGGACGCAGCGGCCGGGAGAAGGTTCTGCCCCCTCCTGGGCTGCTCCACTTTGTGGGTTGATGCCACCAGCTGTCCCGCGGAGGGACCTGGGGCAGGACAGGCCATGTGGCTTTGGCCATTTCCCTGCAGGATCTGCTCCTGAGCCGGCTGGGGCTCGGCCCACAAACGCGGCTCACGAATGGAGCTCTGTGTGCCGCCCCACATGCACAGGCAGCGACCCCCCAGGAGCTGCGTGGGTGCTGGAGCCCTGAGCACACTCCCCGTTCTCATGGTCTACATGGCCAGGATGGTCTTTCAACCCTCCTTACAGCAGAATCCCTGGGGACGTTCAGCCAGTTTTTAAAAGGTTTGAAACCAGAAGGGCCTCTGTCAGGCAGGTGAGCTCAGATAAACCAGGGGAGAGCTCCCCAAGAGGGAGGAATGGATGGGCTCTGCATCCCACCCCGCCTGCCCAGCAGCAGGCAGCCTCCACCAGGCATGGGGAGGCACAGCTGGAAGAAGCTGCTGGTTTCATGCAGGAGCCAGAAAAGCTTTTCTGCAAAAAGCTTTGGAGTGCCTGGTGTTAGCTGCCCCAGAGAGGTGTGAGCTGACCTGGAGGAAGGTGCACGTGTGCACCCAGGATCTACTCCTGAGCCAGGGGCTCTGTGCCTGGATTCCCGAGGATGATGCCTGGCAGTGGTGCCATGCTCTGTGCAGGGCACTTGCATGAGGCACTTTGCCCTTGTGTGTGGGGGACAAATGCTTCCCCCATCCATCCCTGGTCCCCCTCCTCCCTCCCTTTCTTAACTGGGGATTTGCACAACTACCCTCTCATCTCTGCTCAAGTGTGCCCAAAGCTGAGCAGACCCCGCCATGGGGCTCTGCAAGCCCCACCGGGGCCCATGGGGCAGCTCACCCCCTGCTCTCCTCTCTTATCATCCCCCAAGCATCACTTTTAGCTCCCTTACAATCTCCCTCTTGTTCCAGGTGCTCCCAGATCCCATCCCCTCATCCCAGGCTGGAATCTGCCCTGACACCCCCAGAGACTGGAGTGGGGAGGGAAATGCCACCCTGCCCTGTGTCCTCCACACCAGCCCTTCTCAGCACCTTCCCCTATTTTGGCAGCAGCAATCCCACTGGGGGTTTACAGACAGTTGGGGCTGGCTATTTAAGTTTATGTCTTTGATTTTTTTTGGAGGGGGAGGGGGGGAGATCTTCCACCCCCATAAACTTCTCCATTGTGTAAAAATAATACAGGAAAAGGAGATATTAAAAACCAACAAATAGGGAAAGGAGCAAGTCAGTGGTTTAGAGAAAGCAACAGCACCTTTAGAGACTATTAAATTAACATCAAACAGGATTAATCAGCAGAGCCACAAAGCTCAAAGCTGGGGGAAGGGAGGGGAGAAAAGAAAACCAAAATGAACAAAAATGGGGAGGGGGGGGAATAAATCCCCCTGTAAATGGGGAGATAAAAAGGCTGAGAATTATTAACACAGAGAGAGTGAAGGTGGAGAGGGCTGCAGACCTGGCAAGGAGCGCACGTCCTCGTTTCGTCCATCAGCAGGAGTTATGGGCATAGCAGCGGGCAGGCTTGCACTGGCATTCAGAGAGTTAAAAGCATTGGCACTGAGAGGTGAGCGCTCTTCCCACTGCTCGTCATATTTACCCATTAGGGCTTTCCTAATTATTGCCTCCAACCCCATGTTGGTACTGGAATTCTCTTGGACCGACTGGCTCCTACAACTGATTAGCCCTGGGAGATACGGGAGAGGGAGGAGAGAGGGGACGGGAGATGGGGGGGAGCCAAATGAGAAGAAAGATGGGGGGGACGGGGAAAGGGGGAGAAAGGAGACAAGGGAGAAGGGAAGAAACAAACAGTCAGCACATTCTCGCAAAGCAACAAACTTTGTCATCTTGTTCTTTAAAGCGCTGCGATGCANCAAACAGTCAGCACATTCTCGCAAAGCAACAAACTGTCATCTTGTTCTTTAAAGCGCTGCGATGCACCCGTCCTCCTCCTCCTCCTCCTCCCGCTCCATCCCGCCCCGGGGCTCGGCGGGGGCTGGCGGTGGGACGGATGGGACTCACTCTGGGTTTTGGGAAGGTTCCCCGGGGCCAGGGGCTGGGGAAGAGGGTTTGTCACTGAGCCCCAGGGAGCATCTGCAAGGAGCAGGGGCTGTGCTCCCAACCCAGCCAGGCTCGGCACGGGGGCAGGAGGAAAGTCATTTGGATGTGTAGTCCATATGCAGACATAACAAAAGTCAGTGTGCCAATTTGGAGGCCGGGGTGGTTTCCCATAAAGGAAGTCAGGGAAGGAAGAAGGAGTACCCCACAAAAACACTTGTTGAGAAAGACGTGCCTGGATTTGGCCCTGGGGTGACGGGATGCAGGCAGCTCCCAGAGCTGCCTGCATGGGTGGGGCTACATCGGGAGAGGGGAGCGTCCTGTTGTCCCTCCTGGAGCTCTCTGCAAGCCCCCTGCCCACTGCTCCCGCCCCCATTTCTCCCCAGGCCGGGTTCCCAGGGGCCCAGCGCCCCCCGGGCTGGGCTGTGGCTGCGGGACAGGGTTGCAGAGGCGAAGTGTCCGCGTGGGTGTGAGTCTCAAGCCATGCAGTTATGGAGCAGCACCGCACAGGGACCAGAGGCTCAGCCGCGCCACCGTCATTCCCGCGGTGGCAGGTACAGGGAACAAGCAAGGGCAAAATACAGACACGAAACTGCCAGGCCCCCCCAGCTGAGCCCATCCTGGGGCGTTCGTTCTGGGATCCTTGCCCTTCTGCTTGGAAAGGGACAGATCCCAGGTTCCCGTGACCCTGGTTTCAACGTTTGTCTTGCTGTGAAAGCAGGCAGAGTCTTTGCTGGTCCCCTCTAGCCAAAAGTGACCCTCAAATCTTGTCTGCCAGGGCCCCTCAGGTCCGACCTGGCTGCACCTGCTCACCCCAGCAGCTGATGCCAGCTCACTTCTCCCAAACTCATTTCCACTGACAGTCCTATACCACTGGCCCTCCCATGGCACCAAACCCCTGCCCACAGCATCTCCTGTCCTTGGCTGTGAAAACCTGCTGTTCTCCTGCTTAAAATTAACAACCTGAAGGCATTCCTGCTGTAGGAGAGCATTAATCCTTAATCAATTAAGTAGCAATTAGTATTCCTCAGTGGGGATTCAATCCATTGGTGAGCCCACCTGGACATGTTCCAGGTGGCAACAGAGTGACAGCTTCCCACTGTCATTCCCCCTCGGGCTGGTTGTGGGCCTGAGCACTCCTCCACCTCCCAGCAAACACCCCCTCCTGTCCCAGCACCCCTCATCTCCCTTTGGGTCCTCAACATTGCCACTTTGCCCAGCACAGGGTGCTGCTCTTGCCCCAGTTTGCTTTTGCAACTGGCTCCTGCATCCTGCCCAGCCCACAGTGACAGAGACCCTGCTGCCCACCCTCACATTCCCCTCTGCCACTGCCCTCCTACCCACCCACAGGTGACCACAAGGTCCCACCAAGAGCAGGGTGCTCTCTCCAGGTGTGAGGTCCACCTTGCTAAGATGGTTTAACCCTCTGATGGCATCAGATGGCCAGCCCTTGCTTGACCTTTCATCTCTCCTCAAACTCTGCCAGGCTTTTCAAGGAATTACACTGCCCTTTCTCCAACCCAGCAGCAAGGAGGTATGGTGTGTCCCGAGGCTTCTGCCTCCCAGAAACTGTTATACTTGGTCTTAAGGGAAAACAGAACAAAGGAGATGCTTAAATCTCCTGAGCTATGCTCTCCATAGCTGTAAGCCCTGTGGGAAATGAGGTACAGGTATGTGGGGAGTTACCTGCTCCGGTAATCGCTGGCATGTTGAAAATCTCTGTCCCAGGCTGCCCCACATCTGGAGAAAAACAAAGAAGCTCTTCAGTACAGAGGGCAGCACATGCAGGTTAGTGGCTGGGAAGACTTGCCATTGCAGCCAAGGCAGGACTCCCATCTCTCTGTCACAGCACTCTGGACAGCAGCCCAGCTGCCCCAGGCACAGGGGTGGGACTGTGGGTGCTGGCTGGGACCAGGAATAACTCCCAGTGCCTTTGGGAGATCCACAGTGGGCACTTTCACCAGGTGGGAAAGGGCAAAAAAGCAGAGCACTGAAAGCCAGGGCAATGTCTTTGTGCTCAGTGCTGTCCTCCCTCCCTTCCCCGCTCCTGCCCTTGGGATCACAAACTCCATGCAGCCAAGCCCTCTCTCCTGCCTATGGGATTTTCAAAGGCTCAATGCCCCCTTATCCATGGAGCAGGTCTGGGCAGCGGAGAGGGCAAGGAGGAGGAGAAGAAATGTTAAATCAATATTTTCCCTCTTAGCTGAGCTGTTTGACTTGGATATTGCTTTCCTTAGAATAACAGAAATTCTCATCAAATAAGAGGCGTATCCAATTTCTATGTATTTTTTCTTGATAAGGGAAAAGTGTGGAAGGTCAGGGGGTTCAGCCACATGCCCCCAAAGGGGCATAACAATACTGTTGGCTCATGGTAACATCATCCAGGAGACGAGACAGCTCAGTCCCTCTTATCCAATGCAGCTGTTGTAAGATGGATTCAAATTGAATTAGTATTGACTGTATAATGCTGGGCTAAATTAAATTATGATCCTATCTACTCTATTAGCAGTTAATGAATGAATGGGCTGAATTTCTAATCTGAGCCAGCCTGGTTAGTTTTACAGAGCTGCACCAATATTGATGTAGGGCTTAAAGTAAGGCTGGGGGGAGATGCATCTCAAGGAGGAAGGATTCAGCTTGGCTGGCCAGTCATTAAAATATCAATTGCTCTTAAGTGTTCTTCATGCTCAGCTCATTATTTCCTTCCTACTGAGGTTATCTGGTTTGCGTGGGATTGACAACCCCAGAGCACAGAGACTGGGCTGGGAAGTCTCCCATTGCCTCCCCAGATACACATAGTCACTGCTGGCACCAGTACACAGCATTCTAGGAAACATTTGGACCTTGTACTTCATAGAATCACAGAATATTCTGTGTTGGAAGGGACCCACAAGGACCACTGAGTCTGACTCTTCAGTGCAGACAGAGCTGTCTGGGAGCTCCCAGCCCTTTAACACAGCAGCACCCGTTCCCAAATCTCCTCTGCTTCATGTGTCCTCGAGGCTTTTCCTCCCCTGGTGCCCTGCATTGCCTCCCCACTGGTTCTTACTGTACTCCGTCTCGTTTTTGTTGGTCGTGCTGAGCTTCTTGATGATCTCCTGCTTCTTGGACTTCACCATGGCAGAGTTGCTTTCAGTCAGCTTGCTGAAGAAAGCTGGACGCTGAGTGTTGTTTCCTGGGGACTTGGACCCCATCCTGCAGAGCAAAAGACCATTGGAAAACTCTGCAACGTGCACTGCACAAAGTCCTACCTAAAGATCCTCTTCCCTCAGCGTAACTGCTCAGGATCAGGCTGGGAGCTCCTGGGATACTCAGCATCTCCAACCTCTCCCCCTATCCCAACGATAAATGTACCCTGTGGAGTTGAACAGCTGTGACAAATACAGCCCCTGGGATGGGACACAGCTTTAGGCAGTAAGGAAAGCAGCCCAGGCCAGGCCATGTGTGGGGACATCCCCATCCCCTCCCGGGCCGTACCTCTGGTCCATGGGCTCTCCCTCGCGGAACAGGACGGGGTACGGGGCGCTCTTGGCGTGCTCTGCTTCTCCCACGCCGTCTGGTGGAGACACGGGCTCGATACAGCTGTCCGGCCCCGCCGCCGCCTTGCCCTGCTCCGGGGACCTGGGCACACACGGGACATGCCATCGGTTCACTGGGACAGCCCCTGTCCCTGCGCAGCAGCTCGGGCTTGGGAGGGGGAGAAGGATTCCTGGTGCTTTTCAGCAAGGGCCAGAGGGAGAACGTGGACTGGGCAGAGAGAGCTGGGCTGAGCCAAACCCTGGGCCTGATCCCCTGAAAGTGGGACAGCTGAGCCATCCCAAACACAGCAGCCCAGGAGGGACCTGCTGGTGGCAGGGACACATGGATCCCTGTAACCTTTTGGAGACGCTGCTTTTGATTCTCCGTGTTTGTGAACACAGCGGAGGCGTAACCCGCCACCTCCCATCCTCCTTGTCAGGGCCACACAGGAGCTGGGTGGCTGCAGGAGGGGGCCTGGAGCTGGGGCAGCTTGGAGAGGAGCACTACTGGCCCCTGATGCCTGCCCGTGGCCAGAGCCTGCCAGACAGCCAGGCTCGAGTCTGCGAGGAATTCCTCACAGCCAGTTCTGGGAATTCACGTCTTTGTTCTTTCTGTGGTTTCTCTTTTTTCCCCTCTTTTTTTCATCACTGGGTGGTCAGGGCTGGGCTTTTTTCCTTGATGTTATAAAGCCAGCTCTAGGACCAGGCAGAGCAGGGAAGAACAATCCTATTTACTGACAAGGCACCACTCATTCCTGGATACATCTGGGTGGGTGTTTGGGTGGGAAGACAGACCCATTTTTTAATTCCTTAAAACAGCAATCAGACCTGCCTTGTAGCAGCAAGGGGATTGGAAAGTGACTTTAAAACAAATACAGGTGGTGCCTGAAATGAACAATTGCAGTTGTCAGGGCACCCTGTCTAAAAAACTTCTGATTCACAGTGAAAGATGAAGATAAAATTAACTCTGAACCAATGGAAAACATGTTGCTTCAGGTTTTTTGGCATCATCTGTGGACAGGGACTGAGAACAGTGACAAGACAAGAGGCAACAGGCACAAACAAAACACATAAAATTCCATCCCAACACGAGAAAACCCTTTTTTCTTGTAAGAGTGCTGAAATGCTGGGAACAGGTTGGCCAGAGAGGTGCTGTCTCCAACAGTGGAGATATTCTGAACCCAACCAGCCATGACCCAGGACAACCTGCTCAAGAGGTTGGATCTCAAGAGCCCACCTAAACTGTCCTGTGACACCAGCCAGATTGGGAAGGGAATTATGCATGGACTCTAAGAGGGTCTAAATAGCATCTCTGTTGTTTTGATTTTTTTGAACTTTTTGATGTTTGTATTTTTGTAGTGAAGTGTCTCACAGATTTTTAGGTAAACAAAGTAACTGTTTATAATTTTTTTTTTGATGGACTAATAGTTTGACTAGTGTAGTTAAAGAAGTGTCAACTTCGTTTGTCCAATCTTTAGTCATTATTCAGAATCTATATAAATCGAAAGGTCGAAATGAAGGTCGAGGTTGAAAATGAACTACTTTCTCTTTTTTGCTCTGACAACTGACTGTGTACGTGTCCTTCATTTCATATCCTCTAACGACACATCTCTAGGACAACAGGGATGGCAAGAGGCACTACCCCAGGGGAAAGATGCCCAGATGAGAAAGGAGTTGGGCTGTGTAAGCACCAAGCCTGGGAGAGTAACGCCAAACTCCCATCTTCCCCCGGTGCAACCCCTCACCGCGGTGCCAGCTAGCCAAAGACACCCACTCGACTCCCCCTGAACCAGCTGGGTCTGTGTGAGCTCAGACTGGCACAAGCCCACCTGTGCCAGCCCGTATGGGCTCCTCCCTGAGCTCACCTCTTTCCCCCTTCGCTCTGCGGGGAGATGCGCGAGGCGGCGGCGTGCTCCTGCTGCGGCAGGTAGGCGTCGCTGGGGGTGCGGCGCAGGTCCAGCACCGGGCACGCCGCCCCGGGGAACGAGTACACCGGGGCCTGGATGTGGGAGTTGAGCTGCTGAGGGTGGTGGCGTGTGTAGTCCTGCGTGATGACCTCCTGGAGAAGAAACCAGAGTCAGAAACAGAGGTGGTTTCCAGCTTTGCCTTGCTGGGCCCAACTAAGAGGGTGAACAGGAAGGAAACAGGCTGATTTGTCACTGCAGATGGAACTTCTGCCTCCTGTCTGCAACAGCTTTTTGTGATGGGCTTCTTGGGGACACAAATACCTGGGCTGAACACTCGTGATGCCCCCTGCTCTCCAGCCCCCAGCTAGAAGAGTTGAGGTCTCCAGCGTCACTCCCAGCCCATCCCCACCAGACAGGAGCTCTTCCCTCCTCTCTGGAGCCCCAGCAGGAAGGTGATGGAGGTGGATGAGGTTAGTTTCTTACACTGATGTGCTGGGCCAGTGTGACCACCCGCTGGTTCATGCCCTTGATGCTCTGGCTGGACTGCAGGGGCTGGCACTGGGGGCCATCAGGCTGCCGCAGGTGCTGCAGATGGGCTTCAGGGGCCGAGCCCTTCAGTGAGCCTGGGGGGCACCAAGAAGAGAGTAGGAATGAAATGACATCTGTGTTCCCTTCTTCAAATGCCATCCCAGCACTGGAGCACAGCCAGCCTGGGCTCTCCTGTGCCAGCCCCTGTCCTCACCTTGCTGCTTCTGCCTCAGGTCATGTTCCCCATGCCCCTTGTCTGTGTCCTGCAGCAGCTTGGCCCCTTTCTCATGGGACAGGCTGGGTGAGCTCACAGGACTCACTGCTTCCATCCGCTCAGGGCTGTAGCCTCCATGAAAGCCTGAGGAAATGGAAGGGAGTTAAAACCAGGAGCTCACTTAGCTTATCCCTAGCACTGCTGCACCATTGCTTGTGGGTAGAGTCACATGTTCAGCAAAGTGGAGGGAAAAAGAGATGAAGGAAGACCTGGCAGGTCACACTGCAGGGCCACCTCCGATGTCCAGCTGTGGTGATGGCTGCTGTGAAGAAGTGGTGTCTCATTCCTGCAGAACTGGACACTCAGCAGCTCTCGGTGACAGCATGACATCCAGGGATCAAATCCAACCTCTGCAGGTTCACAATTTGTTCCCCCATTTTCTCCACCCACTGAAACCCCCACTATGCCCAGAGGGACAGTGATGCCCCGAGAGTGGAGGTGGCTGCACAAGAGGTCTCCAAGTGCATTACAAAGCAACAGGCTGCTAGAAGGTGCAAGGACCAGACATGACTGAGGGGTGGGATGGGATGCAGCTCTTCTCCCCAGCCATGCTGCCATATCCTCTCCATCCTTGGGTTTTGGGGAGTGGGACAGAAACTCCCAGTACTCATGGCCAAGGCAGCTGCTGCAACTTGAAGATGGGGTCCCACCAAATCCCCACAAGCTGCTTGTTTCTGCATGCTAATGGGAGCTGGGATGAATGCTCTGGGTGAAGGCTGGTCGCAACAGGAATGACCCAGACCTTGAAATCCATCCCCCTCCCTGCCATTTCTATTGGAATAACTAATCCCAGTGCTTTTGTGTCTTACAGAAGATTCCCATTAGGGGGTTCTTGTGGTTTGCTCTGGAAATGGCTGCTGAGCACGGCTGGGCTGAGCAATCCCAGGACAGCCACGGTGCCCACCTTGGGCAGCACCCAGCACCAGGACCCTGAGTGAGGTCACCCCGAGCACAGGGACCCCATCCAAGCTGAGACACACAAAGCCCTCAGAGACCCTGCAGTTCATGAGCAGGGAGGTGCTAGTCTGATGGCCAGCAGCCTTGTCATGCTCACAATCCCAGTTCTCCGCTTTGCTCGTTTGATTTATTACCCACAACTGTTCCTTACAGACTGCCTGGGAATTTCTAAGGATGGGGAAATCGAAATTAGCAAATGGCTATTGTCTGTAAAAAGCAATACCAGGAACTGGACAACATTTGCAAAACAGGATTTGCCAACTGGAAAAACTAAAAGAGGGTGGGAGAAGGGCAGATCCTTAAAACACCCAAAAATAAAAAAGTCTGGAATAACACAACAGCCAGGAAGCTGAGGGACAAGCACACCGGGGAGCTGATGGAGCCAATATCCAAAATGTGCTAGTAAAAACTAGAAATAATGAAATAAAATGGGTGTCAGGCCACAGCTCTCTCACCTCTGCCCTTCAACTTCTGACCATCCTTAGCAGAGTTGTTGCTCAGCCAGCCTCTTTCTTGCTGCCCCTTACCACAAAACATTTGGTGCACAATAATCACATCTGTAAAATTGGCCGCTGTCGTGGTGGTCTTACCGAGTGCTCTGAGCTCCTGTTCCTGCATGGAAAAGCGTTTACTTTGACTCTTTTCTCTACTGTGCTGCTCGGAGCCTGAGGCTGCGTGCTGCTGGTCCAGAGGGTGGTGGTGCTGCTGGCTTTTCCCCTGTCCTCTGCCATAGTGATGAGAGGAACCAGGTCCGGAGGCGGGCAAAGGTCTCGACTCCATGGCTTTAATGGGCGAAGGCGACTGTTCGAGGTTGGCCCCACTGGGCAGCTTTGAGGTGTAGACGTTGTTGTTGTCAGTCTGGGCTCGCTCTGCCTTGGCCTCCCGTGCCCTCGAGGCCTCTTTCTGCAGGATGGCCGGGTCCAGCGGGGCCGCGTAGCCATCGGCCGCGCCGAGGGAGGAGCGCAGGGTGGAGGCCGAGGGGAAGGCGGCGGAGCGGATCGGTGACGTGGTAGTGGTGGAGGAGGATCTGGAAGGAAAATGAAGACAAGGCCAAGATGAGAGCAGCACGGGGAGAAAGGGAATGCTGTCACCAGAGCCTCAGTTTTCAGCCTTGCCCGGTCGAGCTCCTTCCAGGCCTCCTGAGCATATCGTTGGGCCATGCAGGGCCAGTGGGGAGGGCTTGGATGGAGCCTCCACCACAGTAACTGCCACAGGCTATTGGGCCTGAATGCATTGACTGGAGAACATAAAACCCACGGACAGGTCCCAGAGACCTTGATAGCTCCACCACCAGGAGTGCAAGAGGAGCAATACCTGTATTTGGGCACAGGCACGCTCCTACTTGCTCTCCTGGCAACAGGAAAAGCCACCAGGAGAAACAAAATAATTGGGGAACCAAAATGTGCCTCTCCCCATCACAACTTCCCTGAAAGCCCCACTCCTGCTCCCACTGAGGCTGAAGGGAAAACAACCTCACTCTTCCCTCTCAGAGGTTCTCATTAATTAAGTGCTGGTGCAGGCAAGCATTGGAAACTGTGGTGGGGGAAACGTACCGTAGGACGGAAGGGGTGGGGGTCTCCGAGGAGATGATCTTCATGCTCGTGTTGTGGAGCACGCTGGGGCGCTGCTGGATGGTCTCGTGGGTGCGGGGTGAGACGGGAGAGTGCTGGTGGCTGTGAGAGTGGGAGGACGAACGGCTGCTGGACTGCTCTGTACCTGGGGAGAGCACAAGGAAGGGCTTCTTTAGCTCTCTGTCCAACAGCCCTCACCCTACTTCCACCCAGCACAGGTCCCAGGGTGAAGGATGGACTCCTCCCCAGCCTACCTGGTCTCCAGATGGGTGCATGCTCCACTGTGGTGGAGGCTAGGATGGATTTTTCACGCTCCCTCTCTCGTTCCCGCTCCCGCTCCCGTTCCCGCTCGGACACCGATGATCCTGACTGTTTGGTCATGTGCGTGGGCCCTCCTGAAACCCAACCAAAAGGCAGTGAGAGGGCTGCAGACGCAGCAATTCCCCCAGGGAATGCTGCCTGCTCTTCACATCGCTGTGTCTGCAGAGCAGATAAGGAATGGCTCCATCCAAGGCCACGTGGAGCAGGACAGACGAGGGCAACTAGCACAACAAAACCTAGACAAACCATGGAATAACCGTCCTGGCACCATCTCCAGGGTATGACCTTCCACAGAGCTGTTTGCTTTGGGGAACAAGGGGCAAAAGCAAGGAAGTCCTCAACAAGCAGGAAGAGAAGGAGTCAGTCCCTAAGTGAGAATTAATTTGGAGTCTCCCAAACTGTCTTGGCATGCCGAGCCTATGGCCTTTGATTGGTTACAAGCATCCTGCTCAGTCATTTTTCCACTGAAAAAGAAACCTCCAGCATTACCTGGGGAGAGCGGGGAGCTGCTGTGCCGGCTGCCGAAGGTCTGGGGAGGTCCAGGGATGTAGGTGATGCGGTCCATGGTGGTGGCAGAGGTGCCAGGGGTAGGGGGCACGAGGACAGGCAGGTGTGGCACTTGGGACAGGTCGATGATGCCTGGAGAGAGAGAGAAGCGAGAGGACTGTCAGAACAACGCTGAGCTGCTGCAGCTTGGCCATGCTGGAGCTGGCAGTGGCCAGCCTGACCCAGTCTCCTCCTCCCATATTGCTCCCAAACCCCTGGAATGCCGTGCTGGGAGGACCTGCTGCATAGTTGAGGGCGAGGGAGGGCTCCCGGGGCGACAGCCCGCGCAGCATGTCTGCCCGCTGCGCCATGGCCGTGGCTGCGGCGTTGTGGTGCATCTGCTGCGACGTGATGTAGTCGTTGATGATGGTCTGGCGGTTCTCCATGGCCGCCGTGTCCGGGTAGCCCCGGATGAGGTACGGGGGGTACAGGTGTGGGTACGTGGGGCTCGGAGCCAGATGCCTTGGCAGGTAGTAAGCAGCAGCTGGGAGAGAAAAGGGCGCAGATGTGAAGCGCCAGAGAGAGACCTCAGGCTTTTGGAGCATAAGAAGGAAAGGAACAGACCGTGCCCACAACCAAGGTACCTGCTTCCAGTTGGATTCCCCTCGGGATGGCGGCGGGGTCGAAAGGCAGCGGGATGTGCCCTCGGTACAGATCGACGCCGCTGACGCCGCGGAGCAGGTGCTCGTACGGGGAGATGGGGTGGTGGTGGTCGGGCACAGGGGCGTGCGGAGACTTGGAGTTGGTGAGCTCTCTCGATGTGGGGGTGATCTTTCTGTCCTGGGACACTGGCTTCCCAGCAGTGATGCTCCCTGCAGAGAGCAGAAGGAAATGAGTCAGAGACTGAGCACCGTGGCCAAGCCATGTCCCTGAGGGATGCCTCTGGCCAAGCATGTTCCACAGGGATAATTGTAGCTACCCTGAACTCGAGGGACCTTTCCCTCCTCTCTGCACTGCCATGCCCTGTTACACCACCAAGGTCGGGGTGGGCCACACCCCAGTTGCCCCTTGGGAGACAGGCCTTTCCCAAATCATCCCTCCACCCCAGCACATTCATGCTGGGCAATCTGTGCATTCACCCTGGCCTGACTGCGTGGTGCAGCCTTGCTGCCACGCTCTTCAGCACAAGGAGGTCACTGCTGGTGTTAGTGAGAAGTGTGAACATCTCCCACCCAGTGTCCCAAGCACCGCTTTCCTGCCCGTCTATGGAAAAAAGAGTGCTGTGGGCCACTGCTGGGACAGGGAGGACACTTTTGAAACACCAATGGCTTCACCAGCCTTGGCCCAAGTCTCCCTTTGCTTACCCTGGTGCAGGTGAGGTGCCCTCACTTCAGCAGTGTGAGCACCCCCAGGAAGGGCACTGAGCCCCAGCTGTCCCTGGCAGCCACCCTAGTGCCATGAGTCAGCCGTGGGCGTGGGCTGCTGGGAAGAACGGGTTCAACAGGCACCTGCTGGGAACCCCCGGGCAGGTGGGGTCAGCAGCCACCTCCCGCACACCTCACCTGCTCGCTTGTTAGAAATTTTGCCATCCAATAAAAGGTTTGCCAGGTACCTTCGTGCTGCCGTGGCGTGGACTCCCGTGTGGAGACTGGAGACCCTCTGTGCAAGTGGCTGCTGAATGCCGTGCTGTGCCCTGCCTGGTGGTCCTCATAGCCCAGGGCACTTTGGTGGGGCTTGCCCGGCTCGGGTACAATCACAGGAGCCCCTCTGGCGATGGAGCCACCCGAGTTTGTCACAGGGCTTGGCCTGTTTTTCAGGCTCTCTTCGTAAGCCCTTTCCAGATTCCTCGGGTCTTGGATGACATCCAGAGAATGCACAGAGTGAAATGTCCTGCCGGGACTGCCGATGATGGACCGCACATCGTGCTTTTTGGTACTCGAGGAGGAAGAGCCGCTGTCATACTTCAGTGGGGTACCCTGGGGACAGGAGGCAGAAGGGACATCAAAGGGGCCTAGAACAGAAGGAGCCCAGTGACTGCATCTCACTGAGTTTCAACAGGACTCAGGATGCCTCATTCAGTGGGTCAATACACCAAGTTTTCTCAGTCAAACAGCCAACAGCCATCGGCAGAGTGGAGATAACCACTCAGCACAGGGCAGGGTGGAGGGCCCATCTTGCAAGTCTTGTTGTGCTCCAACAAGATGATGATGAGTCACTGCTGAAGGCTGGCTGTGCCCATCACGCCTCTCTCCTACACACACTGTGAAATGGGATAGGACTGCAAGGTGCCATGGGAACCCTGCAAATATTTGGAGACCAACAGGAGATGGCATGCCATGTTTCATCCTAACCACTGGCCCTGCTGGGTTGCCACTTGCCCATGAAGGGAGGAGACCAAGTTTATGTGCACTCAAGAGTCACAAATGTTGACGGCACTGAGTTGACTCTGTCCTTGAAAAAGTGGCAAATGGGTCCCCTTTAATTTACACACCTAGATGGATCATTGCTTTCTTAATGTGCCAGGGGTTTGCTGGGTTTTGTATTTATCTGCAGGGAAGGATTATAGGATGGTTTGGATTGGAAGGGATCCCTTCAAAGAATGGGACAGGACAACCTGTACCCAAGCAGAGAGGCAGTTCTTACCAGTGATGTAACACAAAGCTCTCTGCTCTCCTTTTACTTTGGGAATGGCTCCCAGGATCTGTGCAAGGGCAGCAGTCTGAGCAGGACTGACCTCATCCACTCTTTGTACTCACCTGTGTGATGGAACCTTCCTTCAGAGGTCTGGTCAGAGAGATGTCTGGTGTCCGCCTCAGCTCCTCCCGGGGAATCTCATGGATTGATCTTCCTGCTTCTTTCACCGTGGCTACCAGGTCTTCATGGGCTGATTTCATTTTCAGAGGAGTCAGATCGTGAGATCTGACCTTGTAGGCATCAGATAAGTCCCTTGGTGGAGTGTTTTCCCTCTTGAGCTGTTTGGCTTCTCTTCTGAGGTAGTCCTCATGGGCCTCCACATAGGACCGAGGTATTCCTGCAAACCCCAAGCAGATGATGGATGCAGAGGGAGACTCTCCAGGAAAACCCTGGACTCTTCGGGCAGATACTCACTTCTAGGGGGTCGTTAGTTAACACATGTAACTCAGGGATTGAGTACTGAGCCCACAGAGCAGCTATACTGCTAACGCAGCTGGTCCACCTCACATTTACCACCACTTCCTACACCCACTTCACACTAATTTCAACCTGCTTCATGCCAATCACTGACAATTTTGTCCCTGACTTTGGCAGAATTTAGGTTGGTAGAAGCTGAGCGAGACTGAAAATCTCTCTAAGCACAAAGCAGGGGCTGCAAAGATCTGCAGCTGGACCTTGCCATGCCCATCCTTGCTTCCTCCTGTCCCACCCTTGACGATGAGAACAAGGAGCCATGCATGTGAGATGCTTCCCCTGTCCATGCCCATCTTGTGCTTGCAGGCTTTACCTTGTGTAATCGAGCCTCGCATGTGATGCTGCTCCTTTAGGTTATGGGGACTGTGTCGGTCTGGAGGGATTGCTCGACCCATGAGACCTAGAAGAGATCCAAGAGGTAAAGTCAGGCTGTGACACAGGAATTGATTTACAATGAGTACATGACAGTGTTACCAGGGATGCCTGGGATAACAAGGATAAATGCCAAAAATTTCTAAATTATTTATTTTTTTTCTTTTTTCCAAATGTGCTTATTTTTTTCTTATTATTTTTTCTTTTTTTTGTTGTTGTTTGTTTGTTTTGTTTTGTTTTTGTTTGTTTGGGTTTTTTTGGGTTTTTTTTTGTTTTGTTTTTGTATTCCTGGAGCTGGTCTGTCAGGACAAACACTCAAGGCAAGTGGGCCAGTCTGCATTCTGTTTTTTTCCCATGCTGGTCAGATGCTCTCATGTTGGGACACCAGCTAACCACTGCCAGAACACGGTCAGAGGAAGATGCATCATGTAGACAGGAGACAAGATGAGATCTCCACAGGCCACTAACATAACACAGGTGAAAAGTTTCATCCAGGCTCACCTTCAATGCTGGTAGATAAGGTATCACGGGCTGATAAGCCCCGGCTGATCCTCCCCTCCATCATATCATAGGTCCGCTTAGTTCCTGTGGTCTCATGGGAAGCTCCCGAGCTCCTGCTGTCTTCTTTGGGACACTGAGAAGCAGCAACTCCACCTGCGGGAGGGAACACCAAGAGGCACAGAAAGTCAGCACGGGCCAGGAGAGGATGTTTACTGCTGTTTGTGTGTGTTGCTGAGGGGTCAGATCTCATCCCAGCATCAGCCGCCGCTACGTAGTGCCAGAAACATTGCACGGGATTGGCTTCCAGGGAATTCAGCTGGTGTTTTCTCCCCTCCCTGCCTGCCTCAGACTCCAGATCTGTGCCTCTCTCTTGGGTTGGAGCATCCACCCTGTCGTGTCCCATTCCCTCCCTCCCTGGTGAGGCCATCCCGTAGGCAGCAGGACAGCCCTGAGCCAGTGGGAGCAGCTGCAGTTCCACTGAACTTGGCTCTTTGGGTCTGGGGAGTTTTGTTTTTTTTCCCTGTTTGTTTTGATTTTTGGTAGACACCTACTGTTTGGGATCTTGGCCAGCCTTAACATTTGCCGAGACACTCCCTGGGTGAGAAAATCAGGGAAAACGGAGGAGAAGCAAAGCTGAGAATGATTTCTTTGAAACAGCACTGAGCACACATAGGAACTGGGAGAGATGGTGCAAAGCAGGACTGATGGAGTGAGCACTAGAGTGAGGAGAGATCCCTGGCTGCCCTCTGATCCAAAGCTGGAGCAGGTTCCCTGTGAACAAGCAGTGGACATCTGTCCTGAGCTACAGCCCCACCACCAGCACAGCCCTGCCCATGTCAGGCAGCATCACACCCACCCCGGGCAATGGGCACCCATCATGTGCAGCGAGCTGTGAATTCAGCAGCTTCTGATCCAGCTGAATGCCTCGGGTTTATGCCAGGAGCTCCAAGCAGGATGTCAGCTAGGAGAGACAAACGCCTCTGCCCATCATCCCTGGCCAGGCTGCCCTTGCCAAGGATTGCCAGTGCCCTGATCCTCCTCTTTGTGGGCAGAGAAGGTGGTTTTACAATTAGAGAAAGCAGGGAAGTTAAAAACATTCATTCTATTGTGGACAATCAGGAACAAAACTCCTCCTTGGCAAAAGCAGTAATTAATAAAATGGGATTATTACAACTTCACACCCACTGTTGGTTTCCGCAATCAGCACCCACTCAATCCACAGAGTGTTTGGGGCTGTGTGTGGGGAAACAAGAGGGGGTCCGTGCCTGAGCCTTTGCTTCAGCTCCATTTGACAGGAGAAATCCGGGGGTGACATTCAGAATCAGCCAAGCACCGTGCGGGTGATGTGCCTGCACCCTGTCATCAAGGCACATCTGTTGCCACCAGCCCTTGTGCAGGAGGGGACGTGCTCCCAGGCACCCTTTGTACCACCGGGAAGCAGGGGGAGGGGGCGAGGGAGAAGAGAGACTAAACAGAAAGGAAACCATTCCAAACCCACGTCCCTCGCCTTGCAGAAGCCATCAGCAATCATATGCAGGATGAGAATAACCAATCTAGCACAATTCAGCTCACACATGCTACAGGATCTCGTCTCATTACAGCTCTTTTATTTTAAGCACCCTCATGACACTAAAGAATTTGCAATTTTTTTTCTGCTTGCCAAAATTCATAATCACCAACAGTTTCAGTTTTCTTATTTAATTTTTTTTTTTTAACTCTTCTGTTCCTGGGCTGCTCAGCCTCGCTGGGTTCTACAGGGGGAAGGAGAGAGGGAGGGCTGGCAAGGCTGCAGGAGCTCACGGGATCCCTTGAGACATGATAAATGCTATCAAGCATGTAAAAGGCTGCTGGGGAGAGGAAGAAATTAATTCCTCATCTGTGTCCATGGTGGGTAGCATGAGAGGTGACGGACACAGGCTGCAGCCAAGGAGACTCAGGCTGACACAAACAACAGGGGGAGAGTTTGGTCTGCAGCTCTGCCTCATTGCCTGGAGTGGGATCCCAGCTCTGGGCATGGGCAGCCCTCACTGCCAGGAGCCCTCCCCATCTCTCCCTGATGGTGCTATTTCTGAGATCAGCCTCATTCGACCCCCAGCCTGGGCAGAGGTGATTAAAATAGCTTCTTGCACAAACAAGTCCTGAAACACTTCCTGGTCCAAGCCTTGCCAACTGTCCCAAAGGGCATCCAGACACAAGTCTTCCACGGTGACATTTCTTATCTGGGCTAGAGTTGACAGTGGACCCAGGGGGACATGCTATGAGCCAGTTTCCATGTGGCAGGCAAAAGGCACAGCACAGAGCCCTGTCCTGAAAGGTCCCTGTGGTCCCAGGACACACACAAAGGTGACATCAGCTGGAGCTTGAGAGTTGTCCCCATGGCCTGACCTGAACCCTCTGCCTCCAGCCCTGGATAAGACAATCCAGCCTGTGATGAAACGAGCTGCCTGCATGTCCCATCATGAGGAAAGGGACTTCTGTGGGACACACTGCCTGCAGCACTGCCCACAGAGCCCAGGCTGCCAGGCAGGCTGGAATGGATACTGTGCCCCAGGGAAGGAGGCAGAGGGCTCAGGCAGCACAGCAGCTTGCCAGCTTGCCTCCTACTGAGGGAGCTGAGGTTGGTATCAGCTCCTTAGTCATCTCCAAACTCAGCTGAGAAGGGAGGTGACACATGAGGATGGCCATCCCTATGCACACCAAAGCACACACCAGTGCTTACCCCAAGAGGATTCAGGTATGCAACATCTCTAAGTCAGCTCTTCCTGACTACAGGTGGAAGCCAGCAGGAGTCCAGCTCCACAACAGAGATGCCTGACCCAGCACATGGTGAAAGGCAAGAATGGAGCTGCTTCCAGCCCCACTGGAGAGCAACATCTGCTTATCTCCAACGGGAGGCACCAGGACACACAGAGCAGCTTTGATGTCCAGTGCTGTGAAGGGCTGAGCAGGCGCAGAGCAGGCAGGAGCAGCTGGTGACCACCTGCTGGTACCACTAATGCAGCGAGGCACTGCCGGCGGTTTCTGAGGAAAAGCGTTCCCGTGCTGCGGGGGTGCAGCAGCAGCCAACACATCCCCAGACAGGCTCCTTGTGGGATGCAGGAATGGCTTCACCACCTCCAACAGCACTAGCTAAACTCACCAGACACTGAGGCTGGGTCCAGGAGGATTCCTGCAGGGCAGCCCCATGCTGGAAAAGCCTCACAGTGCCCAAGTCAATGGAGGTGAGAGTCTGACATCCAAATAAACCTTTATGCCAAACTACCTGACTTGCCTTCATCTTGCAAATTTTTGAGTCCACCTGGCCACAAGAGTTTGGGAGTGCTCTTGTAATGTTTTCCATCAGTCCCCCTCCAGCACAGGGTGCTAGGGATGAAGGTAACACCTTCCTATCCGGTCCTTTCCTCTTCCCTGTTTCCCAAAATTTCCCTGCCCGCCATCTCTAAGACAAGATAACCACACGGGACAGACGGACACAGGGTACCAGGGTGGGAAGGGAGAGAAACGTTGGAAGCAAAGACATGGGGCTAGCCCCTTGTACTTTGTCAGCCCTTCCTCAAATAGCTCCCAAGTCCCAGCCACAGTGGCACAAACCCCTGGCATCTGCCCTAAAAAGGCAGAGAGGATTAGGACTTACCCTCGTAGGACAGCACGTGGCCCTTCTTCCCTTCGTAGATGACATGTCCTTTGGGCACGGCATCCTCCCTCGCCTTCTCTGCTCTGCTGGGGCTGTCTTCTCCAATTATCCTGGTAATGGTTCCTTTGTACAGCACTTCTGCCGGGGTGCCCTTGGAAAGCCACCAAGATCCATATTTAACAGTGTCACAACCAATTAAGCAAACGCCGTGCGGGGACAGGCTGTTCCTCGCGGGAAGCTGAGCGCAGGGAGCACACCCGGCCTCCGCTTCCCGGCGCAGCCAACAGCCAGGGACTTGCAGCCTAATTATTGATGAGAATGATAACGAGGAGCGGTAAAAAGGTACGTGATCTGTGTGAGTCTGCTGGGAAGAGGCAGGGGATGAGGAGAGCACAGACCTCCAAAACAGCAACTCTCACCCTGTGTGTTTTGGAGTAAGCTACCTGCCCTGCTCCCTCTTCCCTAGGTTTGAGGGACAGGGCTGGTGCTCCCCTGGGGACACCTCAGTGACAGCAGGCACTGCTTCAGCATTAGCTTTTTCCCTGCAGCCTATTTCCCTGGCTTGGCACAGGAGCCACAGAGATGTCCTGCCCACCCAGGCACATCTGCTGGCAGCAGCGTGACCTTCAGTGAGCTGCCTGCGTGCGGGAGCTGGCGGCTGGCAGCGTGCCCAGGCGAGACGGCAGGCGACAACGAAACCGGTCCCGGAGCAGGTCGGGGAGCAGAGCCTGCTCTCCAACAGGAACAGCAGCAGGCTCCCCACACACACACCAGTGTGAACTGAAACCTCTCCTTTGCCGCAGGCAGCTCCCAGCACCTGCCACCCGAATCCCCTTCGAAATACATGGAGCTGGATGTCCCTGAGGAGTCGCTGGTGATTAACACCCTTCTGCCACTGTAACCTGTTGGTGCCAACTGGGAACAGCCACCATGGGGTGACAGTCCCCCTTTCCCATCTCTGGGAAGGCACAGTGATGCTGTCAGAGTGACACTCCTGACTGACACCTGCCTACTCAGCTCATCTAACCCCAGCAAACCCTGGGACTGCTGCCTAGGGCAAGCTTCAGGGACACAATGCCCTCGCCAGCTTTGCTGGTGCTTTCAAGTCTTGCCACTCAGGCTCTTTCCCCACTTCTGCCTGGGGGTGCCCCTGCTCTTTACCAAGCCCTCAGAGTAGCAGCAGTCTCCAAAAGCCAGGACATGCCAGAATGTGGGTTCAGTGCTCTGGTCATTCACCCTTGCAGCGGATCTGGGCACCTGGTAATGGCTCACTCAGCCCCAGGTAGGTCACCTCCCTTCTGCAGACATGCTCCACGGGGATGTGAAAGCAAGTGATGACAGATGGCTTCAGAGCAGAGAGCATATATTCAAGATCTGCTTCCTGTGAACTGGATGACTAATCTGAGATCAAGTATCAGCTCTGAAGCTGCTGCCAGAACAGGGGGCTCCTTCTCCCCAGCAGGAGCAGAGGGATGCATGCTGCTGGGCCAGCAGGAGAGCCAGGCAATGCCCTGGGTCTGGGCTTGGTACCTTAATCCCAAGCCAAACAAAGGAATCTGGATGGATTCATGATCTGTCTGGATTCATTAACTGAATGTAAAACAGTGTCTCAACAAACTCAGCTCATCTCCTGAACTGGCACATGGTGCTCAAGGTCCTCCACGCCCACCCACTGCTGCCCACAACTGCTGCAGGAGCATCTGAGCGGATGGAGCAAGTGTTTGCTCTGATGGGTTATTTACAGCCCCTGAGCACCCACTCCTGGCAGTTGTTGGACACAGGGCACCAGACAAGCTAAGCCTTTGCTCTGGGCCAGGATTCAGGATCAGGTCCCCAGGGCGAAAGCCAACATGGTCATCCTCCTTGAAGAAGGCAGGCAAAAATTGGAGCCTGAATGTCTTTAAATATCTGAATGATGGCCAGATAAAATCCCCATGGGAAACAGATTTTTTTTTTTAATGCTCTCCGCTCTGTTACCAGATGAGCAATAACTCACACTGCAAGAAACTATCGCCCGCTTGCCAGCTGCTCTTCTGAAGATGGATGGTGGAGATTAAGGCCAAAGTATCTTCCTGCTGAAGAGCCTTTGGGCAGGACCCCCAGCACAGCACACTCAGCCCTGGCAGCAGCTCTCGCTACCTTACCTGCCCCTCACAGCCTCCTCCCTCTTCCACCTGGCCTGGGCCCTCCACCCATCTCCTTTGCTCGCCTCCACTTTCTTGCCCTGGCAAGATGATTTTGCCAGAGCCATTTACAGCTGCTTTTGCCTCTGTTCTTGATAGCTACAGAAGGCAAAACTGGGTTTAAAGGTGTTGTAAGGCTGTATTGCTGTTTGTTGGGCTCTGTTCTTCTGCAGTCTTCACTCATGGGACACCACTCACATCATGCCAAGTGGGGGCTGTTTGCAGACCTCTCTGAGGGGCTTCACGGGGTGGGAGCATCACAGAGCTGCTGCACAGGCCTGTCCTGCACACCCAGTGTGCCCCACAACCCCCCAGTGCCCATGTCCAGCACCACACGCTGCGGGTGCCAGCACCCAGGGGAGACAAGGGACTTACATGTGTGATGGACCCTCGGTAGGTGATGGGCGACTCTGGAGGGGGTCTGGATGTGGGTGTTCCTTTGGTGATGCTTCCTCCCGAGGCAGAGCTGAGGGAAGTACCTGTAGGACACAAAACCTGTGAGCTGGGGGCTGGATTTGCCGTTCAGCACAAAAGCTGTGGGGCTGAGACTACGAAGTGCAGGATTTGACCCAGTCTCTAGCAAGCTGTGGTACTGGAGGGGACCCGCTCCAAGAGCTGTCAGTGTTCAACACCAAGCCTTGCAGAACCCTTTTGTATCAAGTCTCTTGAGAAACTCATCCCTAAGTGAGTGTGGGGTGGAGAGGAGGCAAAATGTAGGTATTTTGAGGCAGCTCCCTGTTGTCTTTGTGGAGGTGCCAGGCAGATTTATGAGCCTGGGAGAAAGCACAGCCTGGCTCAGCCTCTCCTGATGTGATCAGAGCAGATCTATGGTGAGATGCAGCTCAGGGTGGCTTGAGTTCATTCACACAGATCTGTCCTGGGCTGGAGCCAGCCCACCACACTCAGGCTCCTGACTTGTATTACTGGGGGGATTCACAAACCAGAACTTGCACTAAAAAGCAACACCTTTGCTTTTACTTTCTTCTGCCTGATTAATGGGGAAAGAAACCCAGGAGGGCTGTATTTAACCAAAATGGGGTCCCTGTCCAGCTACAGCAGCAACAAGAGCATGAAAATACCAATTAAGGTAATTTAAACAGGTCTTGCTTTGTCTTAAGCAACAGATTTTCAGTTTTCAGGTGCCTCTTGAACATAAAATCTCCACCAGAATCAATGCCTGAGGCCCTGATTTGGGGAAGTAGAAAAAAGGAACAAAGACACCCCTTTAGCTGGGCACAATTCCAGAAGTCAAACCTGAGATCACTGGGCAGCTGCAACCAGTGTGGCATTCAGCAGGCTTGGCAGTGCCAGCATCCCTCCCTCCCTCCCCAGAGCTGGGGCACGCGCCTCCCGCTCCGGGTGCTCACCCCGCAGGATGGAGCCCTCCTGGGATGGCTGCAGAACCAGACTTTCTGGCTGGCTGGCCTGGCTTCTAGGAGAAAGTTGTTCCTGCTTTACTCCAGGAAAAGGCACTGGAAAACATAAACCATGTATCAGCATAGGTGCAGGACACGAGGCCACAGCCCTTGGCTGTGCCAGGACAGAGGCAGCACCTTCTCGGCACCTTTGCCATTCCCAGTTCTTTGGGATGGCTTCCTCAGGGTGGTGAATACACAAATGTCATTGAGCAAAGCCAGGTCCTTTGCCCCTGGCACTGCCCACACTGGGACCAGAGCTGACACTGAAAACCCTGTGCTGGTTTATAACAGAACCCACACACAATGAGAAACAGAGCTCATATCCCTCCTCCCCAGGCTTGATCCCTCACCCATTCCCTCCTGCTGTTAAGAAAAGCTTCCAAATCTGCAGACTAAACACTTTCTTTGTTCACTTCAGGCCATTTACTCTTTATCCTACCAGCCTGGGGAGCAACAATATATTTCCTTCCTTCGATCACAGTATTAGCTGGAGAGTATTTATAGGCTGGGAAGTGTCCCTGACCGAGTTGCTGCTTTCCTATACTGCACAAATTTAGCTCCCTGTGTCTCTGCTCCCCTGATGGACTAATCCTTTCATCCTCTTAGCAGTTCCCTCTGTGCTCCCTTGCTGTGCCCTGTGCTCCTCCTTTCCCCTACGCTTCTGGCAAGCTCATTCCCTCCTGCTCTCAGACCACGTGAGAAACAACTCGTCTCCCAATTCCTTACCCAGTTTCTTGGGATCCATGGTTAGTGGCAGGCCCATGGTGATGGAACCAACAGGGACCTTGGCATGCTCAGGGCTGTAGGGTGTGTGGAGCTGGATGGGCATTCCCTGTGGGGCAAGAGGAGAGGTCAGGAGCAACTGATGGTCCCTGTGACGCATCTCCACTGCTCACACCTACCAATACCCTACCTGGGAAATGGATCCGACGGATCTCTCCAGCACGGAGGGGTGCTTGGTGGAGGAGATGAGGGGAGGAGGGTTGGAGATGCTGGCTAGTCTCTGCAGCCCTGAGCGAGAGCTCTCATGCAGGTTTAGTGGAATGGGGTGTCCTGTGAGGAGAACACAAACGTTAGTGAGAGCAAGGACAGGCAGAATGGCTGCAGCCATCGGAGAGCCAAGGGGCACGGGAGGGAGCAGGGGCTGGATGCAGTGACCTGACCAGCTGTGAGCCTGCACGAGGCTCCAAGTCACATGGTCATTTTGGACAGGACTGGAATAGTTTAAATTACTGCTTTGTCCCCTCTGCAGCCAGAGGATGAGCTGTGCCCAACCTGTCTGCCCTCCAGCCAGAGAGGACAGCGCAGTGAGGGATAAAACCTGTCCGACTTTGCACTCACACTGCTCTGTGACAAACCACATCCTTACACCAGCTCCAGCCAGAGATGGGAGACACCTGACCACCCTGAGACCTTTAAATAATCCAACCTGTGACACTGGCTGTAAGCACAGTGCTCACTCCCAGGTCAGGCAGGGAGGGCACAAGCCACACAGCCAGTGGGTTTTACTTGCCTGGTGGGTTATACTGGAACAAGTGGGGCTCTGCCTGGGGAGAAGTTTTGATCACATCCCGAGGGTAGGACAGGACAGGGGGCCAGCATGAGGCAGCCATCGACTCGGCACTCAGCTTCTGAGCCTCTGCAATGGCTGAGAAATGCACGGACTTTTCTGCAAAGGACACAGAAAGAAACTGCATGGTCACTGGCCAACATGAGAAAGGAGTCGCTGTAAGCATGGCCAGGGAAGCAAGGCCCAGCTCCAAGCACAGGGGATAGCTTCAGTTCAGTCCAACCGGGTCATGAGGTGAGGGCTGAACTCCCCAACAAAGCTAGACGGAAAAAGCTCAGTGTCACTGCCTGGATTTGACAGCATTTATTTTACTCAGATTTCAAGTGCAGTGGGACGTCTGTGTTGGTGACTCTGCTGGTGCTCACTGTCTGAAGCTCCATGGACCTGGTGCCATCCCACCTCACCCAGGAGAGATGGCATTTGGCATACAGCTGGTCACAGAGTCCAGCTCCTTGCCAGGACATGGCCATTAGTGAATTGCTCGTGGGCAGCTCCTGCCCACAGCTCCATATCATCCCAGCATGGCAGGGCTGGAGGATTAGTGATGATGCTGCCAAATCCTTCCCCGAGGTTAAAGCCAAGAAGCAGCACTGTTGGCATCCCTCTGGTGCACAGGGGACATTCAGAGGGCACCAGCTCACTGGTGACCACACTGTGGTGTGCAGCTGGGCATGGGGTGCCTGCAGAGCCCCAGGCCACTGCCAGGACCACTACAATGCCAGCCACCAGGGACAGGCTCATCACCACATCACACAGAGTTGTGAAAGCTCAGCTGCTCTTAAAGGCTGGCTCCTGGCTATAAACCATCTGTAGGCTGTGGTAAGGGTCCAGAAATAATGGCATCAGCTTCTCAGACAGCAAGGGAATAACACACTGATGTTCCCTGAACACCTGGGACAAGCACGCTGCTCGAGACTGTCAAAGGCAAATGAAGATGGAGAGATGGGCTCTGTGGAACAATCAAATGAGGGAAATGAGGGAGGCTCACTGGTCCTCTGTGAGGCACAGACTGTGGGCAGGAAAGCTTCCCAAAATTACCTGGTTCAGGGCATCCTGGATACCAGGCTGGGTTCATCCTGGCCATAAAAAAGGCTGATGGGAGGCCAAGAAGAGCTTAATGATGGAGGAGCTGTGCTGGGGACACCTGAAACCTGCCATGTGCTGAAAGATGCTGAGGAAAAGAGAGGCTTCATCTGCACAAGCTCTATGCCAAGTGCATCCTCATGCTTGGCTAAGCAGACAGATGAGACAGCCTTTTCTGGATGGATTAGTGGCAGGTTTGGTAGGATTTGCTTGTAATCAATAAACACTTCATTTTGTACTGCCCTTCCTCCCCAGATCCACCTGTGTAACGTTTGCATTGACCAGAAATTAGAAACTGGGCAGTAAACAATAGCAATCACAAATGAACCCAGCCATTAACCATCAATTTTTGATAAAAATAGATGCTCAATCCTGCTAAGCCTAATAATAGGGCAAGTAGATTATCAGAGGCCCAATTTAATGAGGCTTTACTACATTATCGTTATTAATGCTCAGTGTACTCAGAAGCTGGGAGATTATTCTTGTCCGCTTCAGTGAGAGAAGAAATCCATTCTGGGCACACAGAGGTGTGCAAGCACTCACACCTCTGCAGCCTGGTGGGACCAGACTGTGGTTGTGGCCTCTTCTGTCCCCATGTAGGATCCCTTCATCCTGCCAACAGACGGGAATCCAGGCACATCCTCCTCACTGATGGAGAGTCTCTGGCACACCCACACTCCCCGACCTTCTCCCCTTCAGCTCGGCCCCTTTCAGCTCTGCTCGTGTGGGAGCAAACAGCGCTGGGATCTCCCAGCTGAAGACGCTCCCTGACGCCAAGGCACTGTCAGCCAAGGCTATGTGCACCCTGGATGGCTCTTGGAGAGCCTCATCCTCCTCTCCTCCCCTCCCCGTGGGAGCTGTCCCCTCCCCTGCAAGCCTCTCCAGCCTGTGAAATGTGGCCAGTTCCTAATTGCCCCCGCATTAGAGGGTGGCTATAACTCAGCCAGCTTTTGATAAAATAGCACTTACACGGGGAAGAGAGAGTTCCTATTACCGTTTATCAAGTCCCTGGAATGGGAGCGAAGGAGTCAGAGTTTATATGATCCGTCATCCAAATTAATGCTCTTGGCTCCCCGTCGCCTACAAAGGCCAAATGAAACACAACTAAATCAACACAAAACACACCGCTGGCGCTCCAACCGCCCAGCGATAACCAAAGATATGCCCGACGGCAACTCGGCGCTGGGGAAAGGGATCCGTCTGCCTGTCGGTGAGATCCAGGCAGGGCTGCCTGCCTCTGCCCAGCCCCGTGATTAGCAGCTCCTCTTGGAAGGCAGGGCAATGCTCAGGAAGGTATGGCTGGCTGGCCACCCTCCAAGCCGATACGGCCCCAGCCAGCAGCTGCGAGGCAGCCAACGCCTCGGCCAGGATGTGTGCAAGACTTGGCTTTGAAGCGGATCCAGAGTGGTGTGAAGGATGTTGATCTCCGGAGCGGTTGCAAGAGTTCAAGCTCTCTTATTGAGCCAGGGAGGAACAGGAGTACCTGCTCTGGTGGAGTCAGCCCCTTGCTGAGAGGTGGCACAGGGCTGCTCTCCAGAGGGCTCTGCAGGCTGTGCTGGACTCTCCCTTTTAACTCCGAGCCATGTGGCAGCACGATGTCTGCAGTCTGGATGTTTGCCACTTCACTAGGATGCCTCAGAGAGCAGAGGAGGGAAGGGATGCACACAGGTTTGCCAGGATTATCTGGCTATCTCCCTTCTAACCCCTGACCCACAGCCAGGATGTGTTCCAAGAGGCAGAGACAGAGCTGAGACGGTGCCTGAGTCCATACTTATACTGAGACCAGGGCTTTGGGGAAGTTGATTTCTGCCCTCGAGGTGACTCATCACAAACCTGCTGCTTTTTAAAAGGGAGATGCACTGCCATCATGAACAGGGGAGACCACCCTGTGTCTCCTCCCTACGGTCCACAGGCATTCCAGACCCACTGTGGCACCCAGCACAGATGCACAACCACACAGGGCTTGGAGAGTACACAGCTGGAGCCCAAGACCTGCTGAGATGTTTGCAGGGATATAGGGAGGCATAATTACTTTCATTAACATGAAAGATTCAGAGCTGTACGGAAGAGAGAATAAAGTGCTTCATATCATTAGTGCTTCACAGAGAACAAAGCAACAAAAGATCCACCTGGATAACAGATCCTTGTATTTGATAATGGTGCCAGCAGGCCGCAGAGTGGAGTGGGTGACTTCAACCTCTAAACCCTGCCTTATACCTCATTGTTGTGGTGCAGGAAATCCTCATACTCACTAATGTGCCTCACCTCCTCATCCTCCTGTGGCCAGGAGAAAGCCGGAGCTGCAGCACTGGGACACAGGCAATGCAGAGCTCCAGGCTGGAGTGCTGGCAGTGGCACTCAGCTCACAAGGAAGCTGAGCAGTGCAGCACCAGATCTGCACAGGAGATCAAACCTGATTACCTGCCACTGAGGGGGGAAGAGTTGGAGGGGAACTGTTCCATCTGGGCAGCAAACAGAAGCACAGTGGGATAAGATCAACTGGAAATGGGACTTCAGGGGTGGCAACACCACGACTTACGGGAAACTCCCTTTCTTGCAAGGTGAGCAGTCACCTTCCTTGCTCATATGCAAAACGTTCTGAAGGTGTGATGCACACATGGTACTATTTATTGTTTGAAAAAACTGTGGCCAAGTGCCAGCAACCAACTCTTCTGGCAAGCACATCCTTCTGTCCAGAGGGACATGACAGCTTGAGGAATAACTACCTGGCCTGGACACTGCAGAGCAGGCTGCTACAATCCTGGCTGCTGGACAGTGAACTAGTGCAGTGATTTTCCAGCAAAGATCACAGCCCAGGTCCACTGCCTCCTCAGTGCAGTCTTATCCACCCTCCTCTTCCATGCACAAGCAGGTGATTTTTGCAGCTGCACCCATTCCAGTTCAGGATCCAGCACTGGTGGACATTGTGCCCACCCAAGCCCAACTTCCCTGCCCCTGACTGTGCCATTGGTGACAGCCTCTCATCTTCCTTAACAACTGAGCCACGGGCTGGCCATGGGGGGCAGGGACACAGACTCTGAACTGGAACAGACTCTAACACTCAGATTAAAAGCACATTTAGAGCATGGTCTCATCAGGACTTCCCGTCTCTCCTTAACCTTGATCCCCAGGTGCTCAGGCTAATAATGTTTCAGATGCTCTATGGTGGGAACCTCTGAATTGCTCATTAGGCAGCCAAACCACATCAGAGCTATTCCGGGGAGAAAGCACTGGGAATCTTTACAGGAACCTTTGGACTCCAAGTCACAGTATTAGCATTGATTTTAAATGAAATAATGGTCCCCGCTGTGCATTAAAAGCATTCTTTATAGAAAGCCAGCAAGGTAGAAAAGAGCCATTGTGCCCAGAGCCTTGGCATGCCTCCAGGCCCCTCTGCTCTCTGGTGAATGGCAGTGCTAATAAAGGCAATCTTCACCTCCTCAGCGTTCCACACGGCCCGGTGTTTGCTGTGGGCTCAATGAGACATCATGTACTGTCTAATGAACATGGGAAATTAGCCCTGCCTCTATCGTCCTGGCTCAAGATGCTATTAAAGAGCTTTCAGGGGTCGAAACAAGCTTTCACCTAAGAGGGGGAGAGCTGCTGGCTGCATACAGCTGCACGCCCCGGGTGCTCCGCGCGGATAAACGCGCACCGACACGCACACAGCCCTACCTTCCTTTTCACCAACAGCGGGGCTCCGGCTCTTCCCCCTGGGGCTGCTGCTGGGCTGCTGCTGCTCCTTCTCAGCCTGCTGCTGCTGGGACTGGGAGAGCTTGCTCGGGGGCATGTCCTCGCGGGCAGACTCGTGGGCTTTTGTGATCTGCTGCTGGTAGAGAGCCAAGGCGTGGGGAGGCACCTGAGGCTTCGCGCTTCCACTCTGCAGTACCCCCTCTGAGAAACCTTCAGAAATCTGCAAAGCAGTAAGGATTGGTGATACTCATCATGTGCTGTTGACTTCCATAACAATCTTGAAGACATCAGGAGTTATGAGAAGCCCCTGCCCCACACTATCATGGCAAGTCTTAGCAGAGACCAAACAGGGCTTCAAAGCTCACTAGCCACAGGAGATTAAAAAAGCCCGTGACAAAGAGTACCAGCTCTGTGCTGGTGGTACTACAGGAAAAAGTCAGACTTGTTCAAAACCTCTAATCTATAGTTACGTGCTTGTAGCTTTTGCCAGAAGTTACATTACAGCAGCCACATCTTAAGCTGCAATATGGGAAACTGGAAGAGCATCAGGAATGGGTCCTCCCTGAGCATGCAAACCCCAAAGCAGGGATTTCCTCCCTGCCCACCCTGCATCGCTGCTCCTCCAGTGATGACCCTGGAGATACCAGGATGCTTCTTCTCACAGCCCAAGCCACTATATCAGTACTTCCAATACACGGCTACTGGCAGTCAAAAAGAGGGACCAAGCAAAGCTCCTGGGTGAGGAAGGTGATATCCTTCAAGCACAAGATGAAGTGCAGGGCTAGGAAGGTGCACTCTTTCTTTTTAAAGCAATGGGAGGCAGCAGTCATGTGGCAGTGAGAAGCTTTTTCTGTCCAGACCTCCCACGATTTTCTGATAAAAGAGCTCAAGAGACATCCAAATGCTGCTGGCAGAGCTGCTCCAGCAGCTGGGAACACGCTCTGCACAGGGAGCACCTTGCCTGGCCGGTGGGCTCGCACTGCCCAGGCACAGCTCTCTGCAGACCAGAGGCCATCCCCAGGGATGAGCACATCCTTGCAACCCTGACGCACACCACAGAGCCCAGTGGGAGAGCATGCATGAGGTGCAGGCTGTGCTCCCAGCCCTGGCCCTCTCCAGCAGGGTACTCACAATGGGAGGGATGGCAGCAGCTCTCTGCTTCAGCTGTTTCAGGTCCAGCGGCTTCTGCGGTGAGGAGTTGAGCCTGGTGTCGCTGGCGGCATTGAGCAGGCTGGGCCGGGGGGACAGCAACCTGGAACCCAAACACAACATCAGCCAAGGACAGGTGTGGCCCATGGTTCCCCCACACCCTGCAGCCCTGTTTTGTGATGCCAAACCCAGAGGACATCCTCTGTATCAGAGAGGAGCGTGCTGGACTGCTGCTCGCTGCTGGGAATCTGGGCTCAAAGACGACCCCCATGGGACTACATGTTCAAACAAGACCCTTATGTCTGGCTCAAAAGGCCTTTGAGCCCACTTTCCCTCATTCCAATGCTATTTCTAGCAAATGTGCTGTTGTCCAGAATAAACCTGAGGGAAAATAGACTCCAGAGCTGGGTGTTATGGAGTGAGGGGACCAGCTCAGATTTCATTTGGACATCATGCTACGCCTCCCAGAGCTCACATGTAGGGCTCACCAAAGGCTGGGGATCAGCTTTCATGCTCTTCTTCAAAGACTGTCTTTTATCAAGATGCTAAAGCCAGGGCAAACCATCATGTGCAGGCAACTTGGGCCCTTGGGTCACTTGAAAGGCTAGATTTGGATGGGATTTGGTACTCAGCAGCCCAGCAGCTCTGCCGCCCTGCACCCTCACCACTTGCTCTTCCCCTTGGCTGTCTGGGCAGCCTGGCAGACACTCAGCCAGCCATGCAGAGCCCCTGTGCAAACCTGGGGGGCATCCCCATGGTGACACCAAAACAGGGTAGGATAGAGGTGTGCAAAGCCCTGGTCAAACCCTCAGCATGTCCAGCTCCTGAGCCTATGCCAAGACCTCAGGGACCACGTCTGCCCAGGCCATCTCTGCTTTCTCTCCCTCCTGACTCCAGTTTGTTGAAGCCAGTTCATAGTTTTCAAGCTTTACAGCTTGATTTGTTTATTTTAGCTGTTATTTCAGTGTTCTCTTCAGCCTATAAATTTCAAGGTCATTCCATGCTCACCCTTGGATGAATAAACAAGCGTGGCGGGGCCATGTGCGGGGAATAAACTCATCATGGTGCTGGGACTGCCCCAGCCCTCGCTCTGCACAGTGACTGGTGGCATCAGAGGGGAAAGGGACCCAACCTCCACACTGGGACCAGGATTAGGCACCCAGGGGAAGCCAACCAAGGGACAGCAAATTTGAACTCCTTCCTAAATAATCCCAATGATGTCTGCCTGTGGAGCCACATGGGTGTTGTGAAGCCACACTCCTGGAAGGGTGCAATGCCCCAAAATCTGCTGAGACACAGGGCTGAGGACAAGGACACCCAGCACTTGTTCCCGAGACCTTCACACTGGGCTGAGCTGTGGAACTGCCACCCCAGCATCTGCTTCATGCACTTGTTGGTGCTTGAAGAGGTACATTTAAGTACCCTTAAAGGCCCTTTAAGCACCCTCAAGATGTTCAGGTTTCCTGAAGCCCTCCAGGATCCTGATGCTTCGGAAGCCAAAGTCAGCATTAAATTCATCAATATGCAAATTGCCTAATTTATTACGTCCCTCCCAGCACATCTTGTGCCAGACAATGGGATGTCTGTTGGGTGCTTTGCTCTGGAAATCACCATATGAACAGTTCTTGGCATCTCTTATCCACCTGCTGCACAACCCAGCACCTCCCAAACTCAAGGACCAGTGCCTCAAGATGGCTGATGGCATTGGGAAGGATGGGAAAACAGTCAGAGCAGGAAGGGGTTGGCAGGCTCACAGCTGAGCCTCAGCAGTGTGGAAATGTCCCCATCCAGGCATGAAACTTTGGGGATGACCATGACACTGCATTTCCCACACTCTCCTGCCATGGAGATGGATGGGGACTAATTAAACTTCCAGATGACCCAACACACTGACACATGACCCAGCCAAACATGACTCCACAGTAGTTGTGCAAAGGCAGTGGTTACCAGATCTCTACAATGGGCTCCCTCATGGCAAAGACATGGCTCCAACACGGAACTGGCCTGGCAGAGTCCCTGCACCTACAGCTGAGCCAGCAATGGGATGTACAGCACCCATTTGGTCGGTGCAGGTGTCTCCTCGCCATGCTGCAGGTCTGCAGCAGTAGCTGTGTGTGGCCTCCCTCACATGTCCCCATCTGGTGTGACCTCCTGCTGAACCACATCTTGGCTGTGCTTGCAGCAGCCCTCCTGCAGCACTCACTGCATGGAACCACAGACAACCAGCTGCCTCCTTCAGCTCGGATGAGTTAAGGCTGTGCCTCCTCAATCCTGGACATGCCTTTGCTAGTGCGAACTGCAGGAGGACCAAAAAAAGGCTGCCCCAACTCTGAACCCTTTTCCTTTCTCACCGCGGGGACACCCCAGCCACCCTCTGTCCTCTTCTGGGAGATGCCGGGGACAGCTTGATGCTTTCACAGGCGCAGGGAAGAGCACCCACGCCCCGCTGGCGCTGGGTGGGCGGGCGAGCATCGGGTGATGCGGTGACGGGGCGGCTCACGCGGCAGCCCCGGTCCCGCTCAGCGCGAGTCACGCTGCGGCAGCGGGGCTGCGCTAACGCCCGCGGGCCGGCAGCCCTGGGCCCACGGGGAAGGCGAGGGAGCAAAGCTACAGCTGGGAAGGCCACCGAGTCCCCCGCTGGGAGCGCGGCGGTGCCAAAAGCTCTGAGCCAGCTGAGGATCAGCCCTGTGGGTGCTTCTGGGTTGGGAGGCGTCCGATGCCAGCGTCAGCTGCAGCCTTCCCATGCCAGCGGGCTCTGCTATCGCCCGCGCCTCATCACCACACCGGATAAGAGGAGTGGCCCGGGAGCTGCGGGACGCCTGTTTAATGTTTAATATTCCTGGAAGCTGGTAACTGTTTGACAAGCGAGATAGGCGCTGACTCAGCGAGGAGCTGTGATGGAAAAGTCGTTCCCAAGACGACTTGCTCCTTTGGTGCTGAGAAGTCGGTACAAGCCACTGCTGCCCTGCTTGCGGTTGGGTTAATGTTAAACTGGAGGAGGACAGCCCTGCTGGCTTCACTCTCCCTTACTGGGAGATTTTCTCCTGCCTGGGAAGCAGGGGAGGGTGGGGAGGGGTGGTGCTGGACTCTGGCCATTGCTGGAGAGGAGCACTACAGCCAAGAGGCCTCAGCCCTGCCACGGGGCCGGGGCCAGCGGCACCCGCACCACCCCTTGGCACCGCCAGCGCTGCTCCAGCTGCTCGGCAGCGAGGGGCTGCACCCCAGAGGATGCTCCTGCACCAGCAGTGCTCATCCACTGGCTCCTGCATCAATCACAGGGGAAGCACAGAGGCCATTTGGAACAGTGGGATGCACAACAGCTCCCTCTGACTTCATCCCACCACTTTGCTCAGTTGCTTTTTCAATAAGCCCATCCACAGCGTTGCACACAGCCTGCCCAGCCTGGCAGCACCCATCTTGCTGCCAAACTGCTCCCTGTGAGCCCACAGAAGGCTTGCACAACACTGGATGCAGGATGCCAGCCTTCAATCCCTGCTCACCTCTGAGTCAAGGAGGGACTGAGGCCCCTACATACAATGGCAAGGTGAATACAGAAGTCCTACCTGGCCCAGGAGCCATCATAAAATTCAGTGCTACAAAGATGTGTGTATTCATACATATTCTTCAAAAAAGACCCAGAAAACCCTCTCTCCATCTGTGAGGCTCTTGGGTGGGGAGGGCCCTGTGGGAAAAGCTGGGAGGGGAGCAGGATGTTTCTCCAAGGAGGAGGCCAGTGTTTCTCCTCCCTGTCCCAAGAGCCATCCATGAAGGGTCTGAGGCGCTCTTGGCTGCCAGGCCTAGGGGTGGGTGGAGGGCTCCAGACTGCAGTGGCTCAGGTGAAGACCTTGGCATGGCCCCAGGAAAGCTTGCACAGACCACATTCTCCTACCTTTTTGGCCAAGATGCATAATTTGCCCCTACAGATCTGAGCAACATCTGCCAAAAGAGCAACTCGCTCCCTCTTGCACTGGCAATGCATCCCTGACATGACTTTTCTCCTGCCAATGCCAACTCAGACAGAAACTGCTCCCAACCCTGGATGCTGGCAAACCAGCACAACTCCACTGTCACTGAGAGCACAACTCGCTCCATTGCGTCACCCAGATGGGCAGCTGCCACCTGCAGATACAGTAGCTCTGCATCCAACATCTGCCCACGGCCATGTCCCAGAAGCACCCGTATGTTGGGACATTGCACTGCTTGTTGTGTCACAGCCCCTCTGGAAGCAACGGCCAAAGGGCTGGGGGCACATGGGGACACAGCTGGGAAGTCCCTTTGCCTGGGGGGAGCGCCTGAGCAGTGATATTCCCAAGGAGGAGCTCACAAAGGCACCTATGGGCACTATGACACACAACAGAAAAGCTCATCTGGCCTTTGGGTCATGCCCTTGTCCCCCTGTCCCTCCGGCTCCTACCTGCTCTTGTCCACAGCATCCTGCTCATCCATCTCGTCTGCGCTGCAGGTCGCGCTGGAGTCGCTGTCGGGGTTCACCCCGGGGCCTTTACTGCCCTTATGGCTCTCCTTCTTCTCGGCCTTGGGCGTCCCCTCCGTCCCCGCCGTCCCTGCGCTGCTGACGCCGCTTTCCACCTTCTTGTCATTCCCCTTGTCCTTCTCCTGGCTCTCTTCACCCTCCTCCTTCTTCACCTCGCTCTTGCAGGGCTCCTTGCTCTCCTTCTCCTCCGGCTCCTCCGTTTTCACCACGTCCACCACCAGGTCCTCCGGCACCTTCTCCTCGGTGCTGGGTGTCTCCTCGGGTGCTGTCTCCGGCGGGGGGCTGGCAGCAGGAGCGGGGTTGGC
>VXBB01006692.1:53593-78454 GCA_013399915.1 Illadopsis cleaveri | reverse complement strand
CCTGTGCTAGAAATCTTCTTCCCCTCTGGAGAGGCTCTTATTCCCCTCTAGATCCCACCAGGTATCAGTAGACCAGGCATTGAATAGATTATCCCATGGTCAAAAAAACCAGACTTTTTCTGCTTACATCAGACTCAGAGCCACACACTGACCTGACAGACCTGCCCATTCCTATTAATATTATTCCTTGTTAGTGGAAGGATTGAGAAAACCACTAGCTGATCTCCTGATTATTCAACCAAACATCCCAAGGCCCTGAAGTCTCTTTTGATTGCCCTTGGACTTCTCTTTGCTATTTTGTCGCTGCCATCTTGAACAACTAGTAACAGCTAGTAATCAGGGGGCCTTACAAGGCTGGAGAGTTTTCCAGCAATGGCCCTTACCCAAGCCCCAGGGGGAGAGCAGGATTTCCTGAGTTGAGTCCAGTTTGCATATTGGACCCTCCATCCCCCTTAGAAGGGAGTCTCCTATTAAAACTACCTTTCTTTTCCTTTTAACAGAGGTGGTCGAGGTGCAGGGTACAGATGGTGCTTCTTTCAAAGACGCCTCTCTCTCAGAAGGATATTTGCTTTATTTCTGTAGCACAAAACACTGTCATGAGGCACCAGTGCATACCAGGTACTCATGAGAATTTCAGGTTTACAAAGAGGCTTACATTTGAAGGTCAGTTTAACTGTTCAATGGAAATGTAGGTTATGAGGGGATATAAGCTTCTTTCAGCTTCATAAGCAAAAATTAATTTAAATCAAAGTAATCTCATTGAGTCAAATGGACTTTATCAAGGCAAAGTTTGGCATCCAATTTTCCTGTGCTCAAATTTAAAAAGAAAAAACAGCGATGTTCTTTACTGCCTTTGGTAAAACTTACAGCATAAAATGCTTGTCTACTGATATAGAATCAGATGTTTCTGTAGCCTTGCGTTTAGAGTGCATACTTGTGAAAAGCAAGTCCTGAATTCTCACACTAAAAATTGTAAGGTTGTTCAGAGCACCTGTACAGGCTCAAACTCCACACATGAGTTAGGAAAATGGTCATTTTTTTCTGTGAATGGTACTGGTATATAGGTTTGTCAGCATTGATCTGCTTTGCATTTTTGAGGCAAGAAATTCTGTATGCTCCCAGTGGTTGAAATGTCATTGTTCAAGGTAGTATTTTTAGATTCCTTGGGAATTTAGGCTTCTGTACGGATCTTTTATTTGTTTGCAGGTCTAATTTTGACTTTATATCTTGGTGTCTTATTTGTCAATTGAATACTTCACATTTATTTTCCATGCCAAAAACCTTATCATATAGTCATTCAAAATAGAGGATTAAAGTTTTCACGGTAGTTTCTGCAAATATATAATAACCAGACTTTATAATAAAACTCTTGTACAGTGCACATCTTAATATCTCTTCTTATATTAAGTGATATTTATTCATGCAGAAATAAGTTTTATTTGTTTATTTGGTGAGTCAGCATGCAGGAATTATATCTCCCTACTATTGATATTTAGTATTTTTCCTGCAGGCTAATTAAGACAAAACAAAGTCTGATGGATATCTTCAGTACATGTGAACACTATTACAGAGCTGAATAAAAACTATAAGAAAAAAAAAAAAAAAACACCAAAAACTCTGAATACTCAGAATAATTTTTCAAATTTGCTGTAAAATTTGGGGCAAGAGGAGGTACAAATGACCTCCTTAGTCAGCCTACTGTAAGTGGAACTTATATCAACACAAGATTAAGAAATGAGCCTGAGGGCATACTTGGGTGAACCTCAACAAACAGAGTGAGTCCCAAAAGGAGACAGTTAATGCTAGTCATCAGGTGTCAAAGGAGACACCATTGTAGCTGCACAAGGAGAGATTACTTCTCAGAGCCATTCAAAAGGCTAATTAGATGCTGATGACTATCTGAAAGCAATGCTACATCTACATAGAAACTTTGCTCTAATGGAGGTAGGTATTTTTCTGCATAACTTAATCTTGAACAGAGCTAAAACATTTTGGTATTAGAAAGTGTCTGTCAGTTAAATGGTACTTGATTTCCCGTTGTTAAAAAACCCAAATTGATACATAATACTCTATTCATCACCTTAAATGTAATAATCTATTAGGTTCTTTATACTTTTTTCAGATTAGATCAAATAATTCCTGATAGTAGCATGAAAAATGTTAATACATTCCTGCATGCCACACATGAGTTCCATAAGAGATAGCAGTAGTGTTTTACATAAACATAGATGCAAATTCCCTAAAATACTTTCAGAAAAGATTCTTAGAATAGACAATAGTGAAGTTTGATTTAAAATATAATTTTATTTATTTTTGCCTTTTAAGAACATGTAATTTAACCCTCAATAAAATTGCTGTATGTCTTCAATTTCTTCATCCAAATTTTACCAGAAAAAAATGTTGCTAGACAAAGTTCAAGGTAAGAAAGACAATCTTTCTATTTCCTCTTAGATAGGAACACAAAGAGGTCACTATGTACCCTTGATGATCTCTGCTTCATGCTGACTACCAGTTCTCTCATATGGATTAGAGACTGGCTTTATCTGTAAATCCTTATCTGAAAGCACATTTTATGCTAAATTATGAAAAAATATGAAGAAACATATTAATTTACTGCTTCATACAATACTGGATTTATATTCTGGTCTTATGGTCAGATCTCAACTTTGACAGTAAACAGGCTTGAGAAACAGAAAGTATTAATGAATTGTTTGGCTGAAAAATACCATTTTGTTGCCATCATTCCCTTACTCATCCAATGTGTTACTTTGTTGCTGTACAAGGATGGGCTATTTTTTGGAATGTTAGTCTAGCCTGCCATCATAACTTTGTACATAAAAGCACTAGGGTGAAAGCACTAAAATTATCTGAGTAGTATTATTTATTTATTAATATTTTACTGGACAACAGAATTAACAAAGGCTTTATTTAATCTTACAGAAGATATAAATATAAACAATGTACTGACAAAGAGAGTTCTGCTCTTTTAAAATAGAAGATTTTTTTTTTGTCCTAGTTATTTTTCACTTTTCAATTCAGTATTATCTTTAGGGAGTCTCTCCTGAGGCTTGTTAGCTCACTGAAGTCCTAAATTCAGTTATTTCATTCAGATGTCTTTTTAATTATCTCTAGTTTCTTGACCAGATTTTATATCTATTGCTGTTTGTCAACTTGACATTACAGGGAGAGGAAAACTTTCAAACTTTAAAAAAAGATGGTATCTTCATGTCAGGAGCAGACTGATATCTGGTATTCCTGAGAGCTGTTAAATAACTGTTGTGTTCACTTGGAAAATGAATTTATTTAATGCTGAAAAAGTATCCTCATCAAAATATTCTGATAAAATCACATAAACTTAGTACTTATGGAACTTGATTTGCCATTTAGCTATGCAGTGTTTATATTATAATCATTAGTCAAAGCAGATGAAGCAGCATGAAATAAAAGTAAATAAAGAGAGAACCATGCCCTATGTCTGGTTACTATAGAACCTATAGTAAAATTGTACCAAAAATAAAAGAAACAGAGACAAAGTAATTTTTTTATACAGTTATTGTGGCCACATTCCTTGTTTACTTATAATACAACATTGTGATTTCAAATGTTTTGTTGCAGAAAAAGTAGCATATGAAAATTTTGAAAAAGCTTTCCCTAGCTTATTACCTGTGTTTTTGTCTGAGCTGTGTTATCTGTTATAGGCTAAAAACTCATCCTTCAGCCAAGCATGAACACACATAGATACACAGAATCTTACTCTTTGTAAGGATATATGGAGAAGATTATTTTTAAAGATTTTCCCATGTCATTGTAATTAGACTGTTAAGACCAGTAAAAGACAATGTGGAAATACCTGGTGAAGAGAACAGAAATGTCCTAGATTTTAAAATTAATTTCCCAACATATCATTGCTCAAGATAAAAACATCTTTATTTTTAAGTGGCATTTTCTTTGCAGGTATTTGTGTACACATGCTTGTATTGGTTCCTGGCATTCATAAAAAAATGACCTTTAATGTACAGGTCAGGCTACTGAACACTCTAAATCCAGAGGGGAACAAATATTGAAAGAATATCTCAGTAGAAGACTATTGTATAACTGCCACAAAAAACCTCCCTTAGTGACAGTAAATAAAATAAAAGTCATATGAAAACATTAGCTCAATGACAGCTCCCAAGGCAAGGTGCTACATTAATTTTATTACTCTAACTACACATATGTTAAGAAACATTACCAAGTTACAATAAATAAAACATTAAATTGTACATCCAATACAATGACATTTAAATGGGTGGGAAAAAATACCAATGAAGTAAACAAATACTAAAACGAGACAACTAAAGGCAAGGTATTCTTTGACTACCATGAATCTACAAACACTTCTATACTCAATAGAAAATATAAATCACCAGCTGTATGACATTCTAATGCAACAGTCCCTCCAGGGAAGTGGTCACGTCACCAAGCCTGGCAGAGTTCAAGAAGTGTTTCGACAAAGCTCTCAGGCACAGGGTGTGACTCCTGGGGATGGTCCTGTACAAGGCCAAGTTTTGATCCTTGAAGGTCCCTTCCCACTTGTCATATTCTGTGATTCCGTGAAAAAAAAGAGCTGCAAACACCACCCCTCCCCAAAAAAAGCTCTTCATCTGAAAGACATAGAGTAAGTCTTTATGCTATGGAATTACATAAAATATCCCTGGTGATACTGCTTCCACAAATTCATTATATGTCTATGTAATTTTATCTTTAGAGAAAAATTTAAGAGAGAAAAAATATTCTGGCTGTCAGTTGATCTTTGATCTCTTGCAACTCTCATTAACATTACTAGAAACCAGCAGAAATGAAGACATACTCTAAGAGTAAATAGTTACTAAATCCACCATAAAATAAAGAAGAAAAATATGTTTGTCATAATAACAAAACAACAATACTCATACTGACTTCAAAAATTTACTTAGTAGATATAGAAGTAAAGCTATTTTGTGTCTATGAAAAATTGCTCAGTCTGTTTGAGATTCCTCCATAAAAACTTATGAGTTTTAGGAAAGATTGTCACTGATTTATTCCAGTGAAATTTTCTGCTCACTCACTCTGCTGTCAATCTACTGTTGATACTGATAAACATACTGTTTTCCAAATGCTGAATCATTCATTAAAATCAACTCCTTTTCCAACAGAAACCAATTTAAAGGTTACAATGTTTTTATTGCTATTATTTTTGGCAGATATAATAAAATCTTAAAAAGAAATATAAATCCTTTACACAAGACAGCTTAACTCAAGTGTTAGAAATTGTGAAATGCTTATTTCCTCACTGCCTGGTGTTAAACTTTCAATGTTCACTTCTAAAACTATTCCCTTAGGATGTATTGAATTGCAAAATCCATGAACTTGTAAGTTGTTTGCAGTTTATTTCAGTAGCTTTCTTGGTAGCATTATCATTTGTAACTTCATTGCTATCCTTACATCCACTGTTTCCAAATCCCAGGTGCATAGTAAATGCACTGACTTTTGCAAGGTTCTTATGATCCCAGTAATCATGCCACAGCATTTCTTTCTCTTCTTACATCTTCATGTTTATTTAATTATTTATTGATTTTTTTACCAACACCTTAAGCTTTAGCTTGGTTGGATATTCAACCTCAAAAGTAAAACTTCCTTCCCAAAAGCTATAAGATATATTTGCCATTTGAGAACTGCGCAAATCTGAAGAAAATTGATATTCATATTGAGAGCTGGTGGAAAAAAAATACCTAAAACAGAAACCAAAACAAATAAAATAGTTTCTGTGGAAAACTGAGTCTTCTCAGGTATTTAAACTCACAATATGATGCCTTGAGAGGTGAGAGGTAAGAACTACACTGGAATCCCTGTACGGCCACGCACTCAAGGGTTGGACTCAATGATGCTTTGGGTCTCTTTCCACCCATGGTATTCTGTGGTTCCTTGGTGGAGGCTGCGACTTGACTTGTTTAAGAATTGCTTTGGGACACTTAACCTCTTGCTCTAGTTGCACTGTGATTCTTTTCTTTATGCTACTGGGGAACGCCTTGACTGTAGCCAAAACACAATGTAAAAACACACAGTAAAAGACGCCAAGTATTTTTTGCAGTCTCTTCACACTTACTCTCTGCTCTAATGTAACTGGAATTATGCAGAAAAGTAATAAATTGTACTACAAAATATTCCAAAAATTTTTATTTTTCCTAAAATAATGCTAAACTTTGAAGTTACAGGGCATTTTCTATTGATGCATTGGTGAAATTCAAAAAGCCATTCTTGCTTAGAATTCTGAAAAGCCAATGCTGCTAAAACTTCTGAGTTCTGGAGAGCCTCCTCTTCCTAGCTACAGACTTCTGCATTTGGCCTGAGCACTGCACGATTTTCCACCCTGCGTTTACCTATGTTTACTTAGAATAGTAGCATAGAATACGCTAGACTAGACTAGAATAGAAATTTCAGGTGGAAAGAACGTACAATGATTCTGTGGTCCAACTACCTGACCCCTCAGTCCTCCAACTCACTGCTGTAGTCTGCACTGAGAAACACACACCAATCACTTCTATATTGATCTGGAATCTTTCCTTTCTGTTCATGTGTAGGAGGTATGTCATTAAGCCACCAAGGAACTCTAGACAAACATGGATGTAAGATCAGAAAAACCCCTCTGTGTTTTGGGCTGCATAACAAAAGAATGTCCTTTTGTCAAGGAACTATTACCTTTCTATACAAAAATATCCTAGTAAGTTACTACAGAGGATGCTTAGTCCAAAAATCTATAATAACAGCAAATAATATCCTTGACTGTGCAACTAATGAGAATAAATAGGGCAAGTGGCATAGTGAAGTGGAGATATAAAATACATGAAAAAAAATATTTCAAGTAGTGTAAAATAATTGAGTTATTGAGAAGCCAAAATAGGCTCTACTGTCACAACTGAGGTTGGTCTTTTGGTTGGGCTTTGGAATTTTACTCTAAAGACAGTTGGCTGCCTGCTTGCTAGTATATTACTTTATATTTACATCAATCTTGTTGGTTTAAATGAAAGCATAAACCTGAGTTCACAAAGTAGAATTACTAAGTAACTTCCAGAAAGAATGCAAGACTAGTTTGTAATAATATTTGTAGGTAATTTAATTTTCCTAATTTTCTTACATCCTCCCTAACCATACTAATTTTTTTTTTTTATTAAAAGAGGCATTTAAGCATTTAGTAACAGTGCCCATTGTTCAGATAACTGGCATGAGTCATTCACATGAGTTCCCTCACACCGAGTCAGTATGTCTGCTGCTGCTGAGCAATTAGGTTGTTCTCTCTGATCCATGCTAACTCACAACAAAGGAATCCCACAAGAATTCAGTGAACATGCCCATTTAAGCACAACACCTTCGGTGTCAGCTGGTGAGTTGCTATCACATTAATGAGTTAAAACTCAGCTACATTCTCAGTAATAGCCAAAGGGCATGCAGTGCCAGCTGAAAGGTGGAGAACTAAGTGATTGCACACAAGAGACATAAAGCTCAACTTTGTCATTGTCTACTTCTAGGACACTGGGATATCTTCCAAGGGCTAAAATGACTTTTTGAATTAATCCCCATAATGGCCTCTTAGTTGTCTTTGCCTCTCCTTGGGCTGTACCTACTAAGCTGTCCATTTCCTGAAAATATTAGAGAAATATTTAACCTGCTCTCATGTACCTAGAAAACAGGTATAATAGCTGCATACTTTTGTACAGAATAAAAATCTTTTGTGGATTTGTCAGAACAATTAAAAAAAATAAATTGAAAACATTACTGGGTTAGAATTTTGACCATTTTTTTTTTTTTCTTAAACTAGAAACTATATCAGAATGACTAAGGTACATATGACTTAAATTTAAGTTGTGTATTATTCACAATTCCACACATTGGAAACTCACAAATATACTTTTTTTTCTCTTAGGTAACTAAGATACCAATTTTTTATCACTGACAAAATGACTCAGAACAGCTCCTGTTAAAAACATGACTTAAATGCAGAAAAGAAACAGAAGGAATTGTGGATATCCTTATATGCATGAAATTCAATGTCTTGAAATCAAGGTACACAAAGATGACATTTTATGTAAAACTCAAACATCAGTAATAAAAGTATTTTTACTAATATTTAGTAAGTGTTGTTTCCCTGAAGAATAACTGTAATGTGAAAATGGAGAACTTGATATTACAGCGTGATGTAATGAAGACATAAAATAGAAAATACAAGGAAAATTACATTTTGCTATGGTCATTAGATATGAGAAAACAAAGTACATATCAAATATGATCCTTAAAACTTAGGCAGTAATCTTTATATAAGAAAAAACATACTTTGTATTAACATTTGTATGGTTTAATATATATTTGTCTATCCGGCTTTTGTGTATTTTCAGTGTGTTGAATGACATCATAAGAGGGAGGAAGAGATACATATCTACACAGAAACTCTTAGTCAAAATGTCTTGAAGAAAAAAACACACAACAAAACCTACCAAATTGTGCCTATATTGAGGTGATGAAAGAAGAACATAGGCAGGTAAATTTTCAGAAGGTAAATTTGCTGAATACAATAATTCTGAAAAGAAATGAGTATTTGAGTCTTGTGTACTACAGTCTAGAAGTATTCACCTGTGTAGCATATGCTGTTGAAAAAATACTGTATCTCATCAGAGAGATGATGGCTAAATAGATACACTGGTTACATTCACTATCCATCTGAATGGTTCAGAGTTTTGTGTTTGAGAAAATGTGTCTGTGTGTCAATTTATTTCTCCTTCACACCTCCAACTGCTTTTGGGATCAGTGCATTTTTTGAAGTTAATGATGAGGATCCAGAATTAAACAATTTATTGGAAGGTGGAGCATGTCAGAATTGTATGGTATAAAAAAGAAAGAATTATTAAATTTCTGTCAAACATTAAAGACTAAAAGCAAGAATATTTAATGATTCAACACATATCACATAGAAAAAAAAGCTAGAAAAGATGTTTCTTATATTTGACAGATATATTAATTGTTGCAATTTTTCTTGCCTACCACTATTATCATAATTATTCCTTCTGGGTTTGATACTGGGGGAAAAAAAAGGGCTGTAAAACCAAATGCTTTCAATATGAACTTGGAATGGAATGTTGTGCATGGATGGAATGTGAAAGTTGCATAACCTCTGAAAATCCCCAGCCACACACAGAGCATCATGCAGTGCCATAATAATACTTACCCAAGCAAGTAGAGGGAGAGGAGTTTGCAGCATCTGAATGAATAAAGATATTATCATCTGTTTTTAATGACAACAGAAACTAATTGCTCTATATAGTTTCACACTACAGACTTGATCATATGAACTACGTGCATAGAAGTTGGAGACTGCTAACAAAACTTACCACAAACTGTGTATAACAAGTGAACGCTTGTCAACTGAAAACTAATAAATATCTCCAGGCAAATGCACTGTTCATATAGCAGCAATTAAGCTCACCATAGGAATAATAACCAAGTAGAAAACAAGCAGAAATTTTAATTAAGCAATTGAATAAAGCTTAGCCTAAATGTGGAGTTCACAAAACACTGGCCAAATTCTCTTCCTGTTACTTATAATGAAGATTTGCCTCTATCTTCAGCAAAGGTAGAATTAGAGCATTATTACTTTTGGGAGATTCACCTCTAAATGACTACTGTTTCTCCTACTAACAGTTTAGATATCATTCCACTTCAAAGAAGAAAAATACTTGATACATGATTTGAATTCTATTCACACTAAACTATAACATCCTGCATTGTATCACTCCCAGTATAGATTAAGTATTTTTATACAAAATCTTCAGTGTTTACAGTACATTAATTTGTGACTGATCAATCAAAATACCAAGGTATTTGAGAGATAAAACTGTCCAGAGGACAGAGACGTTAAATATAGAGCTGTAAAATATGTGATTTTTTAACTTAGGATCTGCTGCCAGAATTTCTGTTTTATGATCAGTCTTGATGAAGGTCTGTATTACTGTTGTTTGTTGTAGTTGCTGTTTGCTGGTGCTGTTGTTGTCATCTAAGGAGCAGATTACTTATAATGAATTATTTAAATACCAGGTCATAAAAATACTGATGGAAGTTTTGGGAAAACTAGTATATCTGTGCAACTCTTCTAATTCTCTTGTCGGTGGGCAAATAATACTACTATGAAGACTTTCCCACATCTTCACATGATAAATATTATTCAGCAATATAAGAAATAACATAATAAAGATATACTAATTATTTATTTAGTAATAATCTCTGATAAAATTTTATATAAAAACACCCAAAGGAAAATAAAAAGGACATTTTTTGAAGATCAATTTGTGTGTTTGCTACTAATATTTAATACTCAGAATGTTTCTTACAGCAGAGCTGCCACTCTGACATGTAAAAAGCAACAAGAATTTTCTATAAATGGTTCTGTTGTAATCATCTGTCTGCTGAAATTTGTTACAAAAGACCTCTCTTAGAAATACCATTAACATTTTCTCTTAGTCTGGAAAGAGCTGCCTGTCTACTTGCCTACTTTCACATCAAAATAGCAATTACCGTTAAGAAAAGGTACATATGAGAAACAGATTCTGCTTGAAGTATCACAAAATTAGGCACTACTGAGATACCGGATATAGAGTCAAGATGAAAGATGTTATAAAAATATAAGTTATTTGTTACCATCATTTGTTTGAATTTGTTTGTCCAATGATTTGTGTATCATAGCCCTCTAGTAGAAATTATCTGAAAAATGAAAAGCTATGTGCTGAGAACTTATCTTCAGGAAATTCATCAAGAGAATAAAATCTGACATAGTATTAAACATAATGTTTGCATAGCGGTAGTATAAGTTAATTGATTCATAATTGATAAACATCCATCCTTTCCATGACTATCTTCCAAAACCTAGGCAATATAACCTATTAGATTGCAGAGACATAATAATGATGACAGATTAACAGATCAAGGTAATCTCTTTTAATAACTCTCAGGCTCCAGTAAAACCTTTATATTCTCCAAACAGCCATTAGTAATTATGAATTCCACTCATTATACTGAAATAGGAAAATTTCAATCCCTAAACTGAAAAAGTTATATATTAATAAAAATTTAAAAGGAGTTTGCCCCTCTAAATCCTACCATTACATGTAGGATTACATATAAAGATTGAAAAACCACTAATATTTCCATGATGTTTCCAAAGCTGACTTTTATGTTTCTAACTCCCAAAATCAAAATAAATAACTTAGAAGTCCTAATTTTCTTAAGAGTTCCTAAGGTCTCAAGCTGTCCGTACTGTGATGCTTTTAAATTCCTGTGAAGGACTGTGTATACAAGGGATCCAGGTTTTATGAGGCTGTTCATCCTGGAGAAGATTCCAAGATGATGTTACATTGGCCTTCTGGTAACTCAAGGTGGCTGACAAGAAAGTTGTGAAGGGACTTTTTACAAGGGTATAAGTGATGGGACACAGGGGAATGGATTCAAACTGAAAGAAGGAGTTTAGATGAGATATTAGGAAGGAATACTTTATTGTGATGGTGGTGAGACACTGGAACAGGTTCCTCAGAGAAGCTATGGATGTCCCATCCCTGGACTGCTCAAGACCAGGTTTGGATGGGGCTTTGAGCAACCCAGTCTAGTGGAAAGTACCCCTGTCCATGGAGGGGTAGAAACTAGACAATTGTTAAGGTCCCTTCCAGCCCAAAACATTCTATTATTCTATGGTAACAAGGGGCAAAATAATTTAGATATCTTCCCTTACCAGATTTTCAAATTTTTTTTGCTGGCTTTTCTATTGCTCTAAGACTCTTTCCTTCTTGGAAAAAATGGACTACTATGAATCACCAATAATCATGGCTTTTCTTTGGAAATGGACATCTAGGTGGCTTTTTAATTCTGTTTCATGCTTTGCCTTTATATAACTGGGAATTTAGTCTCACTGTTTTTACCAGAAGGAGAAAAGAATTGGTGCCTAGAATAGACATCAATGTGTACCTACAGTGTGTAGGTACAATGTGTAAAAAGGGTGCTTTTGCAATCACTAAGAAGATGATTTACAGTTAACTTCCTAGATTCCATTCCAATATGTGAAAATTAATGTCTATTCTTATCATAATTATAACTTATTATGAATCACAGGGAACTTTTGGTTTTTAGTTTTGCTTTGGTTTTAATTATTTAACTGCTTTTTGAGGCAGTTATTAGACTAAAATTAATAGCCTTCACAATCAGAGTGCAAACTATCTGAATGAATGCATAAAAGCTCTATATGTAACAAAAAAAAATACCTTTTTTATATCTGCCTCTAAAAAAAGTCCCCAAATAGTAAGAGACATTCCTTTTCTACCACACACAGTAAAAGGAAAACCAAACCAAAAGACCCCAGCTACTCCCCCTACTCACTCCTATATTCATATACTACAAATTAGACTTCATCTCCCCAAACATTTGATTAGCTTATTCTTTTCTTTGAACCTGTTACTATTGGGCCAGACATGGACAATTGTACTAGTTTTGCATGGCAGGATTTTGGTAGACATAGGAGCAAGGGAATGTTTTCTGTGAGAATCTGCCAGAAGCTTCCCCTACATCTGTCCAAGCCAATGTCAGCCAGCTCCAAGACGGACCCAGTGCTGGGCCCATCAGCAGTGGTGGGAGCCCCTCTGGGATAATGGATTTAAGAAGAGGGAGAGAAATCCCTGTGCAGTAGAAGCTGGAGTGAGCACGTGCAAGAAACAGTTCTGAAGACACCAAGGTTGGTCGTGAATAAGGAGCAGGAGGAGGCACTCCAGGTCTGTGGGGAAGCAGGGATCTACCTGCAGTCTGTGGAAGACCCAACCCAGAGCAGGTGGATGTCCAAAGGATTTTGTGACCCTGTGGAAAGCTCGTGCTGGAGCAGGCTCCTGGCAGGACCTGCAGCCTTGTAGAGACGGGACCCTACAGTGGATTTGGATTTTATTTTGCATTATCCCACTCTGATATGTTTGGTTATAAATTAAATCAAATACCCCAAGTTGAGTCTGTTTTGCCCATGACAATAACTGTTGAGTGGTCTCTCCTTGTCCATATCTTGACCTGTGAACCTTTTGTTATAATTCATTTCCCCTTCCCAGCAAAGTGGGGCAGTGATTGGGCAGTGATTGGCCTTGGAAGCACCCCTGGGCCACGATCTTCAGTCCATGCCTGAGATGTTTTGCCATGTACATGGCTCTAGCTGTGTCCTAGCTCTACATGTGGCTGGCTAGGGACCTCTTTGGTCTGAGCCTTGACCTGTGGACCGACTTTTTTGGCCTGGCCTCAGTCTTGGTCCATCACTGTAGACATTCCTTGCAATCACCAGGATATTTCTGATACAAGTCATGACTGCTGGACTTAACCCTGAAATGTGGCTTGACCTCATGTCTTGACCCAGACCTGCATCATTACCACAAATATGTATGGTGATCTGAACTCTAGCCTGACTCCATCTGCCACTCCCCAAGCTGCCCAGCTCACCTCACCCAGGTACAGTGGCATAAGGTCACTGTGGTTTGGGTCCTGACCCCTCTGGCCTTGTGCCTGTGCTCAGTTCCCAGTCTGTTTCCAAACACAGGTGCATTGCCAGTAGCTAGAGAGAAGTGATTATTCCTTTCAACTCGCTCCTTAGAAGATCATACTTAGAGCATGGGGACCAGATCATCAAAGCAACTGTAGCAAAAGATCAAGCAGACAAAGGAGTTTCTTTTTATTATTCTGTACTCTGACACATCTTAGGAGATTCTGCTTATAACAAACACCCCCTACGAAAACATAAACTTGCCACATAAATAATGAGACTACTGTCTTATTTTTCATAGCATGACACCCACAGTGTGGGCTGCATGCATCTCAACCATTGCTTGTGGAGGCATACTGTGATATGATTTGATATATGCCAGAATAATGTTGAAGGATTGTACTGAACTGAGAGAATGAAACCTTATCCATCCTTAAGATGTGGCAGATTTACAAGGAGAAGATTTTGAAGCCAATTATCCTTTCAATTCATTTCCTTGGGAGAAGTAATTTTGTTTTATTCAGATGAGGCCTTGGGATCCAAGGAGAATAGAGACAGTGTGGATATACCTGGAGAAAAACAGGCAATGAGCCAAACCATTAGTGTGGGAGAAGTAGAAAGGCACTGTTTCAAAATACAACATTCATGCAGAACAAGACATTACAAATTGGAAAACAAAGGGCAGAGGACCACTGGCCATTCATTTCTTGAGCCAGGTGCATGAATGACAGGTCTTCTACATTGTTAGTATAGTGCGATGATTCAGGTGGGTACATTAGAATGATACATGATAACCCATGATAATATTTTGCTTTTAAAATAGTGTGGTGTATGTAGTGGGACAGTTTTTTGAAAAAGAAACTGAAAAGATTGTGTCTTGCTGGCCTCTTTTTCTCTGCACTCATTTCTTATCCTCTGTGTTAGCTACAAGAGTAAAGATTTATTCCCTTTTACCTCAATATGTTTGCCTACTTCCATCCTCACACTACATGTCCAAATTACCCCAAATTTGTCTAGCAATATACCAATTTTTGTTATAGAATCATGCCTGTCAAATTTAACAGGGACGGTCTTTTCACTTACACATGACTAAAAGAAAAGATTCAAGAGCTGACATATGACAAGGTTTGTTGCAAGCATTAAGCAGCATCTTGACAATAACTATAATTAAAGTTGCCACAGCTTTGACCTGATTAAACACTGAACAATACAGCTGCCACTCTTTGACTACCTTAGGCCGGTAGAGCATCTGATGATACATAATATCTTTTGGCAGCCAAGTTAATTATAACATAGTTGACTGCATTTCTTTGGAGGAAAAATATTTAAAGAAATTAGTAGGACAGTAACTGCAATGAAAGCTGTCAGAGTAATTCTAAATATTGCTAACAAGTATACCAGATATCTCTGAAGTATCAACTTTTTTGCACATTATTATGTATTTTTAACCTTTTTATCAGGCTATATAAGAACTTTACTTCCCATGTAAAAGCATTTAAGCATACTGAAGTTTGCAGTGTCAAAGCTTATACTGTTTCCTGAAAGATTCATGGGAGATGAAAGCTGAGATAGTCAGGCATTCAGGGAACTTGGATGCTAATTAATGGGAACTGAACATTCAAATCTCCTAGGCGGCACGGGGAATCATAACAAATGTGTTTGTTTCAGCCCTGCGTACCGAGATGCTGACATTGGTGTTCCAAACCCATTTCTAACACTGATATATGAATAGCTGCATGGATGAGGTGCGAACAAAGCAATTATATGCAAGTACCACTAATAACTATCATTGTAATGTGTGTGGCACTTTTGCTGAAACAGTGAAGTTAGCAAACATACATCAAACCTAAGTATGGCCAGCAAAGGTTTTTAATACATGCTGATGAGAAGCAGATTAAGAAGGATCTCCTCCTTGTCACTGCATCTATAAGAGATAAATAGATGCAGTACTTTGTGAAATATAAAATATCTTCCATACATCTTTCATAAACAAGAGCTTAACCTATAGCTTCAAAGGAACTTAATGGAAAGTGCCCTATAGCATAGTCTCAATCACTTTGTCTCTTAACTTATTATTAAAGGGAACTTTAGTAAGGTATGCATAATTTTTATTAACATGCTTTAATATGTATTTGTGCACCTGATTAAAATTTTAGAATATCTCAGACTGGGAACAAAAATCTTTGTGACAAATATTTCTAACATCTTTCTTACAAAACAAGAAATTTGTTGAGAAGTGACTTATAAGTTGTTGCAAAATTCTCACTCAGTTCATTCAGATCTTTTCTGGAAACATAGTTTTGTGCATAATAAGAACAAAAAGTTCTACTTTATACTTGGAATAAGTGAGCTTTTGGTATGGCTACACTCTACACTTTCTTTGTACAGGTATAAGTGATAGCCCAAAGAGGCAGCCAATGGAGGTTCAAGATTTTTATAGACAATACTCCTTTGGTTTGTAAAGAGTTGATGCACATTTTTTATAATGTTTACATTTTGTAGCTCTCAGCTTGTTAAGCTGTGGTGAAACTGATAAAAGTAGTTTTGTCCTTTCCTATGAATTTTAGGAAAGCAAATAATATTTTTTTATTTATGAAAAAATTCTATGCAATGAAAGAACATAAAGGAATGTGTCAAAAACTGTGCACTTTTGGACTATAGGACAGCATGACATGTTATCCACAATGTTTCACAAAGTTCTTTGGCTTTTATAGCAACTTTAGTTTGAAGAGGATATTATTTTTGTAGAGTTATTTGTTACTTCTCCATCATGACACACCACTCTATTCAACTGGTCATTTTTATATTTCTTTAAATTTCAATGTGAAACAGATATTTGCGGTCTTCCTCCTGAAGCTCTGATTAAGACCAAACATATAATGATCACAGGCATATAATATTATAAACATTATATGTTACACAGAAAATGTATCCTGTGCCAACATCTTAAAACTATATGTCAGCTTTGAGATCTGTGTCTTCCTCCACTGATTTTATTTCAGTGCCAATATAATACATGGTCTTCCATTTCCTCTCACATCACACACTTGTTTCCACAGAAGCTGAAAACAGGATTGAAGGGGCAGAGTCTTCTCCAGAACTTGTTACGGGTTTCATAACAGTGTATGTCTATGCTTGGAGTATAACATTGGTAAAAAAGTATTTTAATATCCAAATTGTTACTTGTGATCCCTCCCTTTTGTAATTAATGCCATCTAGACTGTTTAAGTTAAAATTTGTAAGAAATATGGAAACACGCAAGTCCTCCAAGATATTCAATTCACTGCAAATGTTGTAGCCTCAGTGATGTAGAAGAATTGAGCATGGAAAGACACATAGATGATCCCAACAGGTAGAGCAATATACGTAATACAGGAAACTCAGTATCTAGAAGGCTTTTGTCTATTTGACATGGAGTCAAAATTCTAACTCATCATTCTTTGGTAGAGCAACTCAAACAATGACCTTAGGTATAGACAATAAACTATGAATACATTTTACTTGTGTCTCTCTGAGGTTCTAGTCGTGAGACCTGTTTGATTCACATTTTATAAAAGGCTTACATATCCTATTAATATAACAGACTGAAGAATTACTGCACTATCACAGCCATAGGCTTCCAAAGAGTAGCTGTGCTACACCTTGCTGGCTAGCAGAATTAGAGCAGATCATTCCTACCTAGCAGATCTAAATAAAAATTAATACAGTTCTATAAAATTAATTATCTAGCAGATCTTAATAGTTAACTAAGGAATTTGGATCATTCAAGAATAAAAATTGATTGCAAAATCATAAGAAATGGCTATTTTTAAGAAAGATGTCTCAGCTAAGATCACCAGAGGCTGCAGTCTGATGAAAGCAAGAAGAGATGCCAGACATTTCTTAAATGAAACTTTACTGCACTTTCTTATTGTGTGTCTACCTCTAACATAAAGCTGACATCCTGGAACCTCATTAGAAGATATAACAATACATATCGGGGTCCAATATAAGAAATTTAGAGCAGCTGGCAATAGTAAGATTCACTTCTGATATCTAATGGAGCCACAACAAGGACAAAATGATTAATAATCTGAAAGTAATGTCTAGGTTTTGTTCCTTTTGGAGTAAACCCTGAAGTCTGATATTGTTGTGGATTTCACTGGATTTCGGTTACTTCTAGCAAGAGGGAACTGTCTGGTAGTGTAATCTAGAAGAAAATAAGGAACAACATAATAGAATTTTTAATGGGTTTTTTTTCAAATATATTGATGATTTTTTTATGGCATTGCTTGCAAAATTTATCACAATGTATTTCTTTTAAATTGATATGAAATTAATTTTCCCACTTGGATAAATTGATAAATGCTATTTATCAAAATCACAGAATTTTCCTATTGCCAAGTTTCAAGATATTGAAATATTCTTCTGCTACAACAATTAAATTACTGTCTTGGTTTGAAAGACAGGGGTATTATAAGGAAGGCAGGAGCCTCCCTTGGAATAGAAAATGTAAACCCCCTCCCTTTGAATTATTATAATTTTGAAATTAAGGAGCAGGCAACAATATGAGAATAGGAATAACAGTTCTTTTCTAATATGTATAAATAAAATTTAAAAGAAAAATAAGAACTACAACTTAATAGGAAAACCAAAAAAAAATGCGGCNTCTTTTCTAATATGTATAAATAAAATTTAAAAGAAAAATAAGAACTACAACTTAATAGGAAAACCAAAAAAAAATGCGGCAGTACAAAACCACTGACAGAGTCAGAAGATACCCTGACACCCTGTCGGTCAGGGTGTTGGTAGCAGTCCAAATAAATGATGGCCGCAGTCCTCCTGGAGTGACAGATGTGGTTTTGTTGAAGCAGTGATCTTGTAGAATGGTGTAGTTTCCCTCTGAAGTTCTTGTGGTGGCGTAGAAGGGCCTAGTCTTCCTCTGGGAATCCAGTGGAAACAGGCTTTTCTGGTGTTCTGAACCTCAGATTATATCCAGGTAGGAATGCTTGGCTCCTCCCCTTGGGTGGAGCATCTCACAATGGGATGATATAATGTTATCAGTCATGTAGTGAGACTCAATGGCCCATTAACAGAAGATATCCCTCTGGACTGAAGCTGGGTTGTGGAAGAGATAAAGAACACTGCCCCACATGATTTTAACAGCTGGTAATAGACTACATACTTTTGGTTACATCTTGCATTGCAACCAAAGACAATTACTTTTTCAGCTTTTACAATTTCATTTAAAACGTAAAGGAACACTATGTGAAAAAAAAATGTACAAGACAGGAATAGGAGTTTTCTGCCTTGCCTTCTACTTCTTCCAATTTTTGTGAAAGAAAAGGTTTCTGTCTTTCTTAAAAATTACCTGTCTTTCTTAGAAACTATTTGCTTTTGTTTGAACAGAAAAACTGTGAAGTTCCTCCAAAATCTATCTTTCTATAATGAGCTTCCAAAAATACTTCCTCAGGCCATGAAGCAAGACTATGAGTTATACTGAAGTCTGCAACAAGGTCAATTATTAAAATGCTTTGTTTTCACAGAGGAAATGGCTATTACAAGATATTCAGATTCAGTGTCATGTGAGTTGGCATTGGTTTATCTTCTACAACTATTAGCTTTGTTAGCTGTTCTAGGTAGCATCTCTTGATATGGTTTTGTACACCCATCTTGGTTACTATACAGCAAAGTATGACATTGAAAAGAGGACTAATCATAAAAATAATCTACAGATAGGAAGTGAGAGGGATTTTGTCTTTAACAGTTGCAGAAAGAGGATCAAAATTGCTGGCTGTCTACAGCACTTTTCTAGATTAAATTTTTTGCCTGCAATAGCTTTTAAAACTTAAGTCTGACCATTGCAGCCACTATTTACTTCATTGCTAATATAATGGTGGTGTTATCAAGTTTTTTCTTTTTGAAATTACAATGGAAATCAAAATAAGGAAGTCTAATGTAAATAGCAAAATACTTTTAAAAAAACTTTATTTTCTACAGAGACATTATGAACTCTGGACGTTTATTTGCTGTTAAAAATAAATGGGTCGTAATTTTAGGGAAATCTGTACTCAAATATCTCTCTTTTCAGGCTCAATAGATCCATGTCCAATAAAGTTATATCTCAAATAAGTGGGAAAAATATTGCATTTTATGTGCCATTGAAACATATATATTCAGAAATATTTTTTTAATGAATAAGACTTATAGCTTATTTTTAGTGTTAAATTGTCAGAAATTGAATAACTCTAGAAAACAGATTCTTTAAATATGAATTTAATGAAAACAATCAGCCTAACAATATTCCAGAACAGTTTTCTATACTTGTTGAGAAAGTAAACAATAGTAAATAAGAAAGTTACTTAAATGGAACAAGCCCAGAATTATATTTGTAGATTTAAAACAACAAACAAACATGCAAATTACCAAAAGTTTCACATATAGGACATTTTACAATATATCAGTCTGAGTAACTTGTCTCACACTGCCACTTATGTGCATTTATATGTGGGCTTTTATCTTTACTAAATTCAAACTGATTATGATATTCATCATATTCATCAGCGTCTTAAGAATCCTGGGGTTTGGTAGAAATTAATAATTTCATAGCAATCATTTGTCCGTAGAGGAATAAAGATAAAATACAGTACATTTATAGATGCATTTTCATATTTATTTTGTAGCTTTTAATCATACTTGAAAGAATGAAAAAAACCAACTTTTAAATTCCTATTGCTGTCATGCATGATCATGGAATGAGGACCATTCATGATAATAATTAAGTCAAAGCAGGCCAAGAAAGATGTTTAAGGAAGGGAAAGACATTTAAGAAAGAAACTGAGAAGGGCTTTATTCACTTGAAGTAGTTACAATAATTGCTGATACTCAGAGGAATAGTAACTCTTTTTGCCATTCTTATTTCATCTCATGACCCTTCTCCTTCAACCATATGATATGGTGCTTCATCAAAACAACCTATTAGGTGAATGAAAGTGGGAGAAAATAGTGTTCTGTATGTGGTAGTAACCCATCACATTAATGTGTCATCATATGTTTTTCTTACAACAATTTCCTTTTGTAAGATTTGCAGTCTCCTTTACCCACAGATACTGCATTTGATTCAGTATCACGCAGTAATTCAATTTTTTGCTATATTTTGTAGTTGCTCTATTTCAATGCAAATTAAGCCTTGAGTGATTCTGGGATATTTGAATTTCTTTACTGTCCTGGTTAGCAATAACACCAGAAGAGGTCAACTTCATTAGCAAGAGAGAGTAATTCAGCTTATCATGACATTAATGCATTCAGCAAAACATTGCTCCTGTACAGTCATATTGCCATGGGCTCTGATTGTCAGGTCCTATACATGAAGACAAGGTTGCCAGTAGCTGGATTCATGAATTCATAGGGAAAAAAAAAGTGACAGAATATGAATATTTTTGTTTGGACTTTATATTATTAAAATTTTAATTTTTAAGGCTTTTGTGTACTGTTTATTGCCTTCTACTGGCTTTCTGATTAAAAACTCCTATGTTTTTTGACTTAATAAAAATAAGAAAATGGTATTAGTACTTATTGTAGTAATTTCTTTTTATGGAAGAAAGAACATTTGAAAAGAATGTTTGAATGATTAAAATCTTCCTGTGGGTTAGAAGAAGAAGAATGTACCATTTTGAAGTAAAATGATGATTAAAATGAGAATTCAGGAGAACAGCTAGATTAAACACCTGTGAAAAAGAGGTTAAACTCGATTCTGTCTTGATCATTTCTTGTCTACAGTTTATATTTTCAACAAATATAAAAAGAGATTGCTATAAAGGAGATGAAATAATCTGATCATATACAAAGGATATGGCTCCTATTAAAGCCAATTTCCTTAATTTTGAAGTAAAATTAACATTTCTACAAGGCAGCAGCTGAAAAGCACACATTTTGTACTGGTGGAATAGACAGGTGGCCAGTATGTGCCAGCTGGGTTGAAGGAGCAGAAGAAATTAGTTCATAAACCAATTCATGCCTTTCACTACCCTATCTGGGGTTAATGACCTTTATTTTGAGAAACTTCATCAGATGTACAAAATAAACACAAGACGTGAAGGCATAAAGTATTGGATAGTGTTTCTCATTATAGTAGCTTTTCCTGATGTTTAGAATAGAGGTAGGTGAAATTTCACATGCATCTTCTAATTAGCAGAAGAAGCATATTTGCTTGTAAAAAAACCAGCATCTGACCTTTTGTTTTTTTCACATAATGACTGCTCCCAGCATGGTGCATATGCAGTAATAATCTTCCAAAAGTTTTAGCTATATCTCCAGGGAATTAAGAGGTTATTAATTTATTTATTTAAGTAAACAATTTAGCATGAGGTATTTGCATTAGGTTCTTATACTATGAAAATTTTTGACTTATAAAATACTATTTGTTGCTTTTTCTCATTTTCATTGTGTGTTTGTTAATCCATTTCAAAAAGTATTATGCTAATTATAACAGTGTGCTTCACATTTAGCATCTCAATGGCTCACTTTCAAGTTGTTTTTTTTTTTTTAAATTGTAATCTGTTAATTACTTGTTTAATGGAGTGTGTAATTACCTACTTTAAGTTAGAAAACTGCTTCCATTTCAAAGCAAGGAGCCCTTCCTAGAAATGAAAGTATATAAATGCATTCCTTGCAGATATAGCATACAACTCTTTTGCTTCAATAATTGTTTCATTTGTGTTTGAAAATAAATTATTTCCTACCCTCTGTTTGTAGTAATTATTGACAGTGTGTTCTAGGGGATTGAGTCCTAACACAAAAAAGAAGCATTTGTGAATATGTGGAGGATTAATATCGAAAAATGTATTATTTTAACTAAAAATAAGCAATAAATAATTTTCTAATCCTAAGAGATTAGCTGTCATGAAAAGAGAGAAAAAGGTCAATTTGTCATTATTTGAGCATTATATTTTTTTAAACCCAAAGTGAGATTGAATCTTAGTTTCTAAAGTAATAGTTAAATATTTGAACAAAAAGTAATTAAAAAGTTAAAAGCTATTTTGAAATAAAAAATTAGAATAGTAGTGTAAGCATCCCGCTATACTTGATACTTGCTTAACTGTCACCTGGCTTTAGATGAATGAGTTCTCTTCCAAAGGCACATCTAATTTTTCTTTAATTTTTATTTTAATTCTTAAAAATACTGAATTGTTTCACTGTTGAGAAGGAAGTCACTCAATGGAAGGGCCAAAAGTTGTGATTCCTTCCATTCACTTCACTTCCAGAGTTGTGCGCCTACTGTCAATCTTAGAATATCCTGTGAAGTATGGTTAGTAATCATTCATCACCTCAGTGTTCACTAGTTTGGAAACGAAGCACTCATCAGAGAATTGACAGATCCAGTATGAAGACATTGAAATTTAAATTTTTCTGGATGTTGCTGAAAAAATTTCCACTATGTGGGAAAATCTACAGTGATCTTTTTATCAGTCTTTCCCAGTAAAATGATTTCTTTTTCTCTTCTATAGTGAAGAATTATTTGAAGTAAAGTAATACAGGTAGCAAAATCTTACAGACTCATTAGATAAAAATTCAGAGGGTGGATTAAATTTCTTCTCATATAACTGCATCTAAGATAAATTTTAAAGGACTAACAGAGTGTGTGTCTCCCTTCTTCAATGAAATAACATGATGACTATTTCATGAAGCCGTTCTCCCCATTACTGGATGTTCTATTCAAAATACAACAGTCTAGTATGATAGAGCAGTTATTCTCTTCAACTAACTGAAAGACTTCACTGTAAAATAGGAGATATTTGACCAGTTTCTCAAAATTTCTTATTTTTGATTTGCTTCCTGAAATATTTATTTGTATTGTGATTACTGAATTACTTATTAAATCCTTATAAATCTTACTGATAGTGGAAGAAAAATTCTGCAGGGGAAAAAGATAAAGGAGACAATTCCATTTCAATTCGTATTCATTAATTTAGGTCACTTCCTGCTAAAGATTCAAATGTTTTGGTTTTGTATCTCACACCTGTGTGCTTAGTATGTGCTTCCACATATATGGAGAAAATTTAAATCCATGGATTGTCCTCCTAGCCCTCTGAGAAACAGCTAAATTCTCTTTAAAGAATCAATGCACTCCAGACTCAAATACAATTTTGCACACAGGTAAACTTTTGTTTATGAGTTTTAAGAGCCAAGAAATATTCCCAGAAGAAAAATATCATCCCTGGCTCTGTAAGTCCAACTTCAGTGTTATGCCTAAAATGATCTATTGCTCATCATTTCTGGATATAAGTTCCTCACTGGATTTTGCCTTATCTTTGTCTCAGAAAATGGAACAGGTAAGTTACTTGCTCTTCAAACTATTAAGTAGAACAAAGAATTAATACCAATATATGAAAATCTGCATTTATTTTTCCTGTGGTGTGTGTTGTAAACTGTCTCATAAAAGCCAAAATACCCCAATAAGGGTGATTGGCAAAGCTTTTTGGGGAAAACAGTTTAGTTCAAAATGTCTTCTCAAATATATCATACATGTAACTGAAGAAAATATGTTACTACATGTGTCAGAACAAGGCTTCACCAAAAATAATGTTTTAAAAATACAGTGATTTTATATTTTGATTATATATATAACTGATACTATTTTATTAATTTTTTTGTTTGTTTTGGGTTTCTTTGGTAGGCTCTTAAGTTCTTGTGTTCAGGTTTTGCTTTAAAATACTTTTTTTTTCTGAGTTTCCCTCTTCTTAAAATTATTATGTTTAAGCCTCAATGTCATGTCTCTTTCCCAGTGAAAGAAGATTTGAGAAATAAAGTTCAGAGCTTAGTATGAAAAGCTGTTTTCTGAATTAGCACAAAATCATGAAGAATGCTGAGTTTGAAATCTTGAATGGGGCCAAGTATATTCCCTCTGGTTTGGTGGTAGCAATATAAAATGGCTGAGATAGTTTGTTTGTGAAATATCTCCTAAAAATACTGTTGAAAGAAAGTACCAGATAAATGAATTAGATTTTCGCATTGTAGTCCTATATTCCAATCCTGTTAAATTTATAAATGAGTGAGTTTGGTGGTCTCTGTCTCATTCTTTGTGAACATCTGCCTGTGTCACTAAGCTGTTCACATGATTTAGCATGATTGGCAGCTCTGTCCAGGAGGGATTCAGAGTATGACAGTTTGAGCACTGCAGATCAGTCTGAAGGTGCACTGAAGGTGTATGGAACTCACGAGTGATTTATCAGTACCTTGATGTGCTGCATAAAATCAAAAACTTGGAAACGTCCAGGAAGTTACCTCTTGCTATAGGTGACCATATATTTTATTTTCTTTCCTTT
>VXBB01006692.1:35307-53516 GCA_013399915.1 Illadopsis cleaveri | reverse complement strand
TTTTTTTTTTTTTTGCAAGGACAAACGTTTTAGAAAGGGTGTCTAAAGGAAGGTTGATGTTAGAATGTTAACTAATCCCCCAATCAATTTCTGCATATTTTATAAATCCCCAGATTTTTCTGAAGCAATTTGTCTGTGTGAATATTTTTGTTGTCAACCACACAACTCAGTCTCCTGTTCTGAATGCTTTGATGCAGCAGCAATCATTCTATCTTAATCCTTAAAATTTTTAAGAATGATCCAAATTGATAAGAACTGCAAAGGAGAAAAAAGCAAGTAAATGCAAATTTCAGTTTAAAAGTTATTATCAAGGTATTTAATATCTGTCAAAAGTAAATGACCATGCACAGAATTGTCAAGTGAATACCCTATATTTTCTTTCCTTCATTCTCTTTTCTGGGGAAAGAAAGCAAAGGCATCTTTGGGGATTTCACTCTTTTTTTTGGCCTTCACAAAGATGGATGTTACCCTATATAACTAACCAAGTAACTTGGGAAAAACAGTGTAACAATAAAGCTATATTTAAACAACTCTATTTTCAAGTATGGACACCATAACGCTTTTCTCTTCATACTTCATCCTCCCCACAAGAGATAGTTTTTTGACATAAATGTTGCATTTTAAAGTAACTTTACAACAATGGGAATTTTGCTGGTTGTTTAGACTCTGCCATCTTTATAAGAATTTGTTCCCTTGTGCTGATAAAACTTGAGTGATTTATATTAGAGACCTCTTGGTAAATCTGTCATTCTTTATTTTGCAAACAACCTAATTTTGTTATTTTAAATAATATTTGCAGACTGTTTTTTTTTGTGTCAACTAAATAGCAGAATATAAAAAACTATTTTTTTAGCATCCTCATGGACCTAGGGAGCATATAGTCATCGGTTTAACAAAAGCACTTAACTGAATTAATAGCTTAACTCCTGGTGACCTTCAAAATGCCACACATATTTATGATGCATTACATTCCAATATTTTGTAGCACATATATCTCATACGTTTATTTTTAAATAAAGAACGTTTTTCACAACTGCTTTTCTGACTAGGATTATACATTGATTTATTCCTGCAGCCACTTGTGAACAGAAATAATAACAAAAGTTTTGCAATTTTTGTCTTCAAAAATATTTAAATTATTTAAAAGAGTCATACTTCTAGAAAACTTTATAACCCATGAAACCAAGAATACTTCAAAATCAACACAAAATTTTTAATTTTAATAGAAGAGTTTCCACTTCTTCAATTTTTATTCCATTCCAATGCTTTCTTATTAAAGGAATGTTGTGGTTTTCTCTTATATTTACTCAATTTTGTATGTTTTTTTTTTTTAAACAACTGCTAGTGACCATAAATTCAGCTGTTCTCACTTTCCAGCAAACTATATTTAGCTTTTTTTATATTCAAAAATCAAAATAATTTTATGCTCATCAAGAAAACATAATCTGATATATTTATGCTATTTATCCTCTTGTTCTAAGGACTCCTAAAGCAGTTTTAATTCAAGGAGATTTGCCACTTTTATTTAAAATATTTCAAAGTAAAATTAGTTGCTACAGTGAGATTTAAAAAGGCCAGCACCCTTGGTATTTTGTACCTATTTATAAACTTTTGAGTTTTCTGGGTCCTGACATAAAATTTGAGAAATTCCTTGTTATTTTGCTACACTGATAAATAATTTTACACAGTATTCTTATTACAAAACTCCTTAAAACTCTATAGAAGATATCTTCTGATATTTGCTATGTAACTGTAAGCCATCTCCAGACTCTTACATTCTCTGATTTGTGGCTGAACTACTGAATAGCACTATAAAAATATTGAATTGAAGTAAGGTGATCTTTGCCACTCTCTTTTCGTTGTTTGCTTCTTAAAAGAGCAGATTAAAACAGAAGGCCATACTTTCTGATTTGCCTTTATGGTAGAAGAATTAAACATAACAAGTGAATGGGCTTGTATGACAATTATGTAAGAACTAAAGAAACACCTTTTTCTTTATATTAATTTTGCAAGCTTCCTAGAAGCATAGCTACCAGAAGGACAAAGATTAGAGTTTTTATTAAAAAGCTGCTAAAAAAAGAGAGGAACTTATTCTACTATGCACTTGGTTGCAAAATTTAATTCTTGTATATGTGTTATTATTGAATGAGTCAAGTCTGCTTTTTTTCTCTCTTTTCTCTGTCATTGGAAGAGAGTAGCCTTATTAGAGAAGAGGCGTCTAAAATTCCTATTCTAGAACAACCTAAACTGACAGGCAAAGTTAAATAGCTTTGAAAAAAGTCATAAAAGAGTAAAGTGTCAGGAAGAAAATGTAAGGAATAGAGAGTGGAGTGTTGAATAAGATGATAAAGCTAAAGGCTGGGGAAGTACCCTTGGTAAGCTGTTGACATTCTTGAAGAGTATGGTAAAGCTTGAAAATTGATATGCAGGTCACCAGGTAGCAACTGTACAGAGTCACAGACCCTTCGACATATTCCAAATAACGTTTTGGCCAATGACTCAAACAGAGTTATCTGGCTGTTTTGGACTAATGAGGATAGGGAGCAGTCATGCCTTTATTTTCTTTAAATGTTATATATGTACCCATGTGTTTTTTTTACTTCGTATAAATGAATTAAAGTAACAAAACTCATAGGTCAGATCTGTACAAGAAAATTACTTAAAGAAACTACAGAAAACTCAAATCAAATTATTACTATGGTAATAAGAGCTTTGGTACTGTCAAATAATAAGATACAGAGGCCTCCTTTTTAAGAATTGTGCAAAGAAATTGGATAGAAACTAATTAAAAGCATTTATTTGTAATGTGAATAAAACTCTATAAAGTCAAGGTCTCAGTAACTAGATTATCTCTCACTTTTTGTTCAACTTAATAACTAATTTTTTATTAATTCATTGCTATTGTTTTTGAATCTCCTTTTGTGTATTAAATAATTTTTTGCATATTTTATGCAATTGGATGTATTCCATTATTCTAAGTTTTTTCAAAAAAATTCATTTCATGTTGCAACAGGTATTTTCTTTTCTTCTTTTTGTCATCTGTGTAATTATTAATGCTTTTCTCATTATTTTATTCCAGTATGCTTTTGTATTGTACACAAAACATATCATTGAGATTTAGTGAGGGAGAATGCAAAATGAGTTATTTATGAACTAAGCTGCCCTTCATCATATCGTTGGATACAAGAAAAAAGAGAGCATTAATGTGGCAAAACAAAAGGAAGAATTTACGGTTTCTCACATTTCAGTCTTGTAAAGCAGAGCTGTAGATGTAACAGAGGAAATTTTCCAAAACAATTTGGAATTCTATTTTTTTTAAGACCATGAATCTAAAAAGACATTTATGTTTTCACATAATTTCAAGGTACATTACAATATTCTTTTTTGGGTTTAATGTGAAGTTATTGTACTTCTTTAAAAGATCTGCCATACTTTATTTCCTGAAGAATCAAATCCTTATCTCTACTTCTTTTTGCACAGCTAGGAAATGGATGGCACATATAACATTTACATCTATACAGTAGAGCTGGTATCCTCCCATGTAAAAGAATTTGCATATTTACCAAGGCATATATATAACCATTAACATTCTTCAAAACCTTCTTTGAAAATATATGCCTGAAAATAAAGTTATTTTGCCATAAGAGTTAAAAAATATTGGTTTTTAATTAGGCTCAGACTGCAATAGATTTCAGATTCCTGCAGAAGCTTCCTGCTGTTATATTGCATGCAGGCAAATTAACCAAAACCAAATAATTTAAATTTGGACTTTATATTGTAACAGCTGAACATAGATAAGATCCTGTAGTAACTTTACTTGATTTCTTGGATTACTGAAGCATAACCAGAAGCTTTAAACACAAGTTCTGCATAACTGTTTACCTGGTTTAAACATTCCCAGAAGCTCGTGAAGTTAGCAGATAGCAATAATACTGAGTAATCAGAGAAAGTGAAGATACTCTTAAATACATGCCATTAAGAAGATATTCCATGGTATCATATTTTACATCCAAGTATGTTTAATATTAGAGACTGTAAGGGTATTAGAGGTCCTATAAATCCATATTCAGCCATGGTAGACACGGTAGACTTTCCAGAGAATTGCAATGACACTGTTAATTTACTTATTTACACAAGTGGAAACATATATTACTGTGTGATCTCTTTATCTGTGCTACATCCCTGATTATCCCATGCCTGTACTCCTCTATGTCACATCCTTTGTCTCCACTTCTCAAAGCCTCTTTTACAGTACCAGATCTCTACTGCATTGTGTTAGAGTTGAAATATTTCATCCATGCAGAATAACTGCTTGTTAGCCTCCATATAACCATGCTTGCACCACACAAAAATAAACAAAAGTAAAATTATTTAGCCATAAATACCTTGCCAAATACAGAAATTGCTTTCAAAGTGAAACAAATTTGTAAGTTCAAGTAAAGTTCAGACAGACCAAGCCTAACAAGCTTTAGTCCTGATGTTTAGGAATTTCTGTACAAAGCTTATGGCCTGTTAATAGCCATGGCAATGCTTATTATTGGGCTATATGGCCACAGCTTGTGCTTGCAAACAGCTAGTCATATACTGCACATCCTCATTGTTATTCAAACCACACTCTAGCAAAAGCTGGCACGCTAATTTTACTTGGAAGCACTGCATTCTTACTCAGATCTATTATTTTCACAAAGTGCTGCCTAAGCCAAATTTTCTTAATCTAGAAATAGTATTATTTATTTTATAAATATATTTTATAATAGTAGTAGTGGTAGTAATAGTAGTAGTAGTAGCAGCAGCAGTGGTATACCAATATAGTCTCTACAGAGACTTCTAGCAAATCTGTGACATTTAAGCAATGATAACAAAGTCCTTAGAAATGGTGTGCTATATTTCATATGTCACAGAAAGCCAGATCTGAGATACTAAACTTTAGCTTATTTTGCAATGATAAAGTAGTAATTCAGGCCTAAACCACACCTTCACTCCTTCACTAAATTTTTAAGGTATAAAAAAGTCAATAGAAATAAAATGCTTTGAAAAAAACCTCACTGAGCTCTGCAGCAGAGGGATGCTGCAGGAGAGATTTACTTGCTGAGTATCTGGTGATCACAGGTAAAAAAAAATGGACATTTTTAGCCAGTGTAAAAGGATTTGCCTGCTAGAATTCCTATCTCTTGAGAACAACTCAAAGCAGCTCAATATTCTTTGGCTGCCAGTTGTTGCTGATGGCTATTTTCTCTGTCACAGTGAATGTCAGAAGGTGCNCTTGTGCTTGCAAACAGCTAGTCATATACTGCACATCCTCATTGTTATTCAAACCACACTCTAGCAAAAGCTGGCACGCTAATTTTACTTGGAAGCACTGCATTCTTACTCAGATCTATTATTTTCACAAAGTGCTGCCTAAGCCAAATTTTCTTAATCTAGAAATAGTATTATTNCTTTAAGAAAGATTTATTTGGTAAAGAGGGCAGGGTGTTTTTCAATACACAGGAATGTGGGATCTGCTTTCTATTTCTTTCTCTTTCTTAGCTGAGACTTTTCTCTCTGAATGCAGTTTGAACTAATATAACTGATGGATACATCCTATCAAGCTGTATTTGTTAACTCATTTAATATCAAATTCATTTAAAGAAATGCCCTATAAAGGGGTGCACATTGTGCATTTGACACCAGAGTTTATATTTGATTTGATTTGTAATTTTTTAAAAACTTCTTAAATATGCAATTATTCTCTTTTTTCGATTAATAATGAAATTTTAGTAAATGGATACCTATCCTCCCTTCCACAAAAACCCCTATTTCAGACTATATCTATGAAACCGGGCACTGAAAACAGCTTCTTGCATGAGACTCAGTAGCAAATATATCACTTCACTGAGGTCATTCAAGCCTTCAGATCACCATGTTCCTTCAAAGAAGGATGTTTGCTCAAGGTCTGTGGCTGTGCAAAGGTGCACTCACTATCAAGCTCCTGAGTGATGTTGCAGGTCTCTTCTACTCATTCTTGGTGAAGCTTCACAACTTATTTAAGGGTGAAGTAGTCAGAAAACTAGAAACAGATTATGACAGTGTAATCTCATTAGATGTTTGGCAGTCTGTATCAAAAGTTTCTGTTTTAAGAAATCTTATTTATTACAAGTAAATTCTTTGGAAAAAAAAATCTGAGTATTCTACAGCCGGAAAGGGAGAAGATAATGAAGATGTCCACCTTAGGGTGCTGTTATGGAAGCCTGTGGAACAGTGTCATGGAAAACAGTGCTCAGGACAGGCACCTTGCAGCCCACCTGAGCTACAGATTGCTCTCCTGGCTACTGCAGGAGCAAGGTAGCGGGCCTGTGTCCCTGCTCCTCCTCTCCAGAGTGCCCTGCTGCCTGTTTTATTTGCCATTTACATGGAATTTGGAGCACACGTCTAAGAATAAGCACGACAAAGCAACAACTGTTCTATGGGGCTGTGTAAGATGGTAAAAATATACAGCGAACATTCAATATCCCTGTTCTAGAAAGAGATATTTGAAGATCTCAGTGTTAGATTGTTAGATGCAGAGACCTAAAGTGGTACCTCAGGGCTTTATTTTCTTTGATTAAACAAAAACCACCACACTTTCCATTCTAGGAAGAGTAGCATCTAAATCCTTTCAGGAACTGGGTCTCTATGTATGTGAATAATTGCCTCAGAAAATGTTCAGCACCATTGCTATCTGTTGTTTTGCATTTAATTTAACTTAGAAAAGACAAAGAAACCCCAGCAGAATTACTTGAAATCAGAAGCTGGAACTTCTCACATATGTAGTCTCCAGAAATCCCTGATTCTATGTAAGTTAGTTGCCAGAATCCTGAAAATTAATTCTGCTGATGTAGAAAAGCTACTTATCAGAATACAGATAAAAGTGTTGCTTTTGTGAAATTGTATGTGTGAACCAATTTTCCATCTTTCTGTGATAATGGGCACAGATCCTAGATTTTTTTTTTCAGTAGTTAAGTGGCCATATTCCTTCTCCTGTGCATTTTATTTGTTCATCTTCTGACATCTTCGGTCCATGTGATTTTTCTTTCTTCCACTTATTTTGAAATAGATCCCTCCCCTTGTATATCTCCAATTTCTACAGAATTTTACATCTTTAAATGCAGACCCAGATGGCAAGCAGAGTGTTAAGAATAAGATGTACAAAACCAAATAACATTCTTTCACTGAAGTCAATGGCTTATAATTGTTAGCAGATTTTTTCCAGATAGCAGATGAGAATTTACAATTAATGAAAGTATGAAAACACCTTGTGAATTATTATTTTTTAATAATTTAAGATGTAGAATAATTTATTTCTTCCTGTTGTATCAATAAAAACACAGTATAAGAAAAAATAGAGAAGGTCATCAGAAAAGGATGGTGCTGTTGCTAGTATGCTGCATCTAATCACAAACTGGTGAGTGATTCTGAAATTAGGAAATTTCTATGTAATAGCACCATGAAAAATAAAGAATCAGCCTGTTATAGTTAGAGTTCCAAAGAAGCCTCAGTATCTATTCCTCACCATTTTTTCTTTAGAAATGTATTTGTGGCCAAAATAATGGTTACCAATTTTATTATTAGTAGTAGAAGTAGTAAAAGTATTATTAGTATTATTATATTGAAGTGGGAGACAAAACAACAATCTCAAAAAAATGAGGAAATGTTTCAAAAAAAGGTCCCATTTTGTTTTGAAAATTGATATAGTTTACCTCAATTTTTCTACTTAAAAAAAGATTAATTAGTCTACTTAAATTCCATCTACATTCCCCCTCAAATACTTGAAATGAAACTGTCCATCATAAAAATGACCAGCAGATATTTTGTAATTAGTTCTTGCTACTTTTCTTACTCCTTTGCCTTGATACCAATCAAACTGCAATTGCAAGTCCATGAGAGTTTTACCATTTATTTCACCTAATGTCTCCTAATAAAATTCTGTCATTTACAGTGAGTCTCCAAATCATTAATGTGAATTAGTGGGGCTCTTTTGCATTGCAACAAAAGTAATGAGCTTATGCCTCAGAGTATTTACAGTTTACTAAACAACTCTTCCTTTTCATACCTTGCATATTAAACAACATTTCCCTCTCGGAATGGTCTTTATTTTGTCCATTTAACATAACAATGAAAAACATACAATTACATCTAGCCATCTGAATTATTGGATAAGTGTTGAATTTTAATTAATTGGAATAAGACTGGTCAATTCCCTTTCCTCATGATGGTGGGAAAAAGAATCATTCTAAAACTATGAGAATGTTCCATTACTACATTCTAGCATAACTTCGCTGTCTTGACAAAATTTCCATTTTAATGGCACTACTATCTGTCTAAATACTTCTCTTTCTCTTAATAGAATCATAGAATGGCTTGCCTTTGAAGGGACCAGAAAGAATTTCTTTATGTAAAGAATTATCAAGCATTGGGATGGACTACCCAGGGAGGTGGAGTCACCATCCCTGGAGATGTTCAAGAAACAACTGGACATGGCACTCAGTGTCATGGTCTAGTTGACAAGGCAGTGATTGATTAAACATTGAATGTGATGACTTTGAAGGTTTTTTCCAACTGAAATGATTCCTTGACTCTGTGGTCTTAAAGATCATCTAGTTCCAATGCCCCTGTCATGAGCAGGGACAGCTTTCATTGGACCAGTTTGCTCAAAGCTTGGTCCAACCTGGTCCTGAATAGTTCTAGGGATGGGGCCCCCACAATTTCTCTGGGCAACCTGTTCCAGTGTCTCCTCATCCTCACAGTAAAGAATTTCTTCCAAATATTTAATCTAAACTTAGTCTCTCCAGTTTTAAACCATTTCTTCTTGTCCCATCACTACATGTCCTTGTCAAAATTCTTTATAGCTTTCTTCTAGGTCCCTCTTTAGATACTGGAAAGCTGTTATAAGGTTTCTCTTGGAGCACTCTCTTCTCCAGGCTGAACAATCCCAATTCTGTCAGTCTTTCTTCATAAAGAGAGGTGCTTCACCCCTTTGATTATGGGGGTTTTATTCTGCTCCCCAATTCTCTCTTTCAGCTTGTGGGCTCATTCTTTTCTGTATCCTCTGTCATTATATTTCCCCTTGTATGCAATAAAGGATGGATGGAAATTTTCCTTAGCCCTCCTTTTGTTTATGATGCCTTTGTAAAAACATTTTTGCTGTCTTTTAGAAAAGTAGCCACTTTTGTATAAAATTACTAGATCAGCATAACTGATTACTAGATTAGCCTTAAAATTATTTTCATGCTAGGAAAAAAACCCAAACATACGCTCTTTGTTTACAAAGCAGTTCAAGAGTAGTAGCACAGGTTAGAAAGGCCTTCTAAACAGTTTTGAATCGTAGGGAGTTGCTATTTCAAATACAGCAGTGGGCTACATTTCCTTCCAGAAAAGGACTGCATTATTCCCAGAACTTAGAGATTCCTTCATTTCAATGTACTCCCTAGCTTAGTAACACTCCTACTCTTGACATAACTACCACAATACAAAATAAAGAATAAAATAAAAGCCAGTGCTAAAACAGAAGCAAATTCAAGGTCTGTTTATTGCATTTGAATTAATAATCATTCAATGATGCAGGAATTTATTTTAGTATAACTATTATGTAAGTTTAGTAAGACTGTTTAATAAATATGCTTAATAGGGCCCTAAAATACTTGCTCACCAATAAATCCTTAACTACTTGCATCAGTCCAGTTGATATCAGGGGTAGATGGATGCCAGAAGGAAAAATATTTTCTCAGCTCTGTTCTGCTCTCACATTTCTATTTCCATCTCTGCAATGCTATCATGACCTTTAATAAGCACATTTCTGCTCAATCATATCACCACTTTGACATCTGGTGTTGCAGGAGTGTGGTTCAATGAGGTGGCCAACAACAGAGTCCAGAGCCCAGAAAGAATCTCCTGACAAATACCTTAATTTCTCTTTTTTTGCATGTCTCTTCATCACATTATGCCATTCACCCAACTAGGTTCTACTCTTTTAAGAGCATCTCTTTATTTATCTTACTCAAATTTGCAAACAAATGATCTTTCTTATATAATCCATACAATATTTTTAGCCTCTCAGAATTTTCAGAAAGCAAAAAACTAAATACTGCAGTGACTTATGACATAGAAAAATTCAATAATTTAATCAGGTCAGCAGCTTTTCCCTGCAAGCTTTTTTTTTTTTTTAAGATGAATGTAAACAGGCATCTAAAAATGAAATTATTTTTTAGCAATTTCTATTTATACATGCACACCCAACTAAAACTGAAGAAAATCTGCCCGCCATAAATTTCAGATAACACAAGTTCACTGTCTGAAAACCTGGAGACAAGAAACTTGTAATCTTAGGTATAGCAGACTTACTAGAAAATACTTTGTTTTTGATAAGACATTAACTTTAATCTAATTTAATTGAACAAGCATTTAATTTGTGGAAGACCTGTTAAAATTAAAATCAAGTATTTCTAAATAGTTCTGTCACGTCTTTCAGCTTGTCATAAAATTTGCCTGTTATGCATGAATTTTCCACACACATTCTCACACAGAATTGTGCTTTTGAAAACAAATAATACTACACAAGCAGCCAGAGTTACATTAAAGGAAGCATAGAAGTGTAACATTCATAAGGGCATAAAGAATCATTGATGAATTGTACCTTGGAGGGAAAAAAAAAAAAAAAAGCTCATTAATTGACTCTTGTTCAGGGACACATTTTTGTTCAACAAAATGGATTGCCAAGAAGTTTGACACTCCCAAAAAAAGGGATGTGCTAGTATTGAAGTCATACATAAACACCATAATGGTTCTTTCTCAGTTGAAAGTCTGCAAACCTTCCAGCTGAATGTAGTGACGAGCCCATTGACAGGATGACATTCATCTGAGCAGCAGGCAGTAATAGATGGATAGATAAGTCAGATACTTTCAGCTGACACAGGCTAAATATGCAGTCGTAATCAGTGTTTCAGAACAGTATCTCTAATTTGACACTGATGCAGAGAGGTTTCTATGCAGCTTTCTAAAAATGGACTTTGTTGTCACATTGGCATGCATGTGTGTAAAACTTGCTGTCACTCTCACAACCTCTAGTCCTGACTCTTGATGGAGCTCCACTTATTTTCGAGGCATTTATGAATAGAAGAGAGAACCACACTTACAGATTTGTCCTGAAATGAAGTGTCAAATTCAATGTGTGTTGGACTGTCTTTTTCAGGAACATGAACAAGACGAAGAAACCAGCAAAAGAAACTCCAGCCTTTCTGATACCGGCAAGGAAAAGAAAGAATCTTTTGCTGCAGGGGTTTCCTTGTCTCATTCTCTAAAGTTCAGGGGAAGGTTTAGGGGTTAAGGGGGGAAAGAAATTTTACCCTTGTCAGTCTAAAGAACTTATGAGCATTTATAATGGAGGTATATTCCATGTTTTTCTTTATGGAAAAACAGCTGCAGTAGTCAATTTTTTTTGCCTTAGTAGGCAGCATTTTGATGAGTTCTAGTACCAGATAATTAAAAGGACAACAACTGCTTAAATGCAAAACATAAATATTTCTTAAAAAACCAAGGAAACAAGTAGTAGTAAAATTAGAGATTACTGTATTAGAAATTAAAAGCAACAGACGATCTTATTTTTAAAATATTTATTTTTATGGTATTTTCAATTATTTTATTCCTATTAATGTACTAACAAGTACATTAAATCTCCAGCACACAGTTTAGCAAAGAATTGGATGCAAGTGTTGCTAGACAGTCATAGAAAAACTGTGGAATCTATGACCTCAACAGTTGCAGCAAAAACTGATTGTAGCAGTGATACTTAAAAAAAGTGTCCTATTATTCATAAGTTCAATTAAAACCCATTAATTTAGAAAGTTAAATTCCTAGAACTTTTAACAAATAATGCTAGTTTCAGTCTCAGAATTAGATCTTTCAAACACTGAATATTGTAGCAGAAAATAGCATTTTTCATGCACAGAATTTCGTCAACCTCAACTCATCCAAAAGTTTGGGATTCAAGAAAGAACTGTAGCTAAAAGGGAGACCACTTGTGAATTTCAGGTATAACAGTACTGTTCCTGTGATCACCCTGTGACAAGTGATGACAACATAAGACAGTAAGAAAAAAAAAAATATCGAGAGAGAAACTGTTGAAATAAATTTTGTTTGCAAATGTGTTTGATTTCATGAAAGATTTTTTATTTTCAAAATAAAAATAAATAAAATGTCTGTGAGATTTTTTTTATTTCTAATGTCATGACAAAGAACAAACATAAAACAGCAAGCTATCTTCTGCAGCTGTGGATTTTTAGCAAATGTGAAAGTATCATTAATGAAAGGCCAGACTTGACACTTCTAAATGATTTTTTTTATTGGAGGTAAAATCCAGTTAACAATCTGTTTCTACACTAATAACATATAGCCTCTTCCTGTCCTCTCGTTGCTAGAGAACAAAGCAGACAAATCATTGTTACATCTATATTTCTCTGGTGCAAACACATGCTACAATTAATAGATTTTCATGTGCATTCTTAACAGGTTAACACTAAGCAGTAGTCTGTCAGATATAGTGTGATAATATGATGCTTAACAGCTTTATGTACAAAGCTGTTAGGACTTTCTAAAGGCTCAATATGTTGGCAGGTGCAGTGAAACTGTCATTAAAACAAAGATGTCACTTTCTGCCCAGAGTTTTGGGTTGTTTGGTTGTTTTTCTTAAAGCGAGGACACCAGAAACAGTCAAATTATTTTAAGCTGCAAACAATTAGGCAAAAACTGTAATCAAAAGGTTTCAAACTGAGAAACACAACGTTGGGGAACTTTGGGGAAATACGGAAACTAATTTTAAAGAAATTTCTGCATACATCTGCCCTCTGGACACTGAGTCTATTCACTGAGTCCTATTCACTGGTACTGTCCTCAATAATATTTTGTCTCCTCTGGGCTGCAATAAACTTCATCCAGCTTCTGGCCATTCCTGGAAAAATTGTCTTCTCTTACTCTGAAAATATGTGCAGTTGCATGCCTTCTTGCTATGATTATCTCCCTTCTACCTGCCTGAACACTACACCCCTGAAGATACCCTCACTTAAGCATTCTAATTTAATTTTTCTAAGAAATCATATTCTCTGTATTCCTAAGTGTCCAAGAAAAGCTGAGAATTTTATAAATATATGTGAAACCATTTTAAAAGGATGAAATATGTTAGTCTGATTGGTAAGAAATGGGCTAGAAACCCCTTAAAGAAGATGAGTTTATACATTCAGGAAAACAAAGGCACAAATACTGATGCTCTAAGTCACTTTATATGAGAATGTGTTATATTCCCTTTGCTTCAGGATCGTGGACTGAAAATGGAAATATACATTTAGAGTGAAGCTTACAAGTGTATCAAAAATATTCATGAAGCCTTAAATACCAATACATCTTAAAATATTTTAAATGGAGTTGGTATTTGATTTTGTTTAATCAAAATATGAAATTTGGGCCAAATTTATTAGTAAGCTCAACTGCTTTGTGCTTCTTTGTTTTTGCAAAGGGTCTGTAGTTTGTCAATGACTCAGAATTGTATCAGAGTTTTTCTCCTATGATTCCTAACACAGAATTACTGTCTCTTCAGTTTTCATTATGTGAACTAAATTTTATAGAGCAAAGCCTTTCAACCCAGTTTTGAAGTCTGAATTCAATACAGTTTGTGTTCTCAAGGCAGAATCTCAGGTGAAACAATAGAATCCCACTTCATCTACTCCCTCGGTGGTTCTGAGTAGCAGCTGAGAATCTGAAGTTGCAGCTGGCAGAGGCTCAGAAGTATTTATAAAAATAGTCTCAGTGTTAACAGTGATAAATTGCTGTAGCAATTATAGCAATTATGCTTGCTGATAACAATGCAGTTGCTTTAGCAATTTTAAGGTACTACAAACTTTATCAACTCCGCACTTTTGGCGTTTGTTTGTAAGAAATATTTATGGGTTTAGAAAAAAAGAAATGTCAATCTTCTTTATGGAGTTTGTAACCTAAATGTGCCATTGGTACTTATCTGAGTATTTCAACAGTGAAAAGAAAAAAATGAATGTTGTGCAATAATGCTAGTGTGCAAAGACAAGAGAACATTAGAAGGAACTTTTATTTTGATACCATCTTTATCTGAAGAAAGCCTTGTTCCTTTATTATGGAATGATAAATACTTGAAATAGAAATTAAAAGGCTAGTACTCTTAAATTGGGGTGGAATTCTCATTATCTGCATGAACACCTCCGTATCTTCTCCTGTAACAGGGTGTAGTTAAATAAAATTGGAAGAATAGACTACAATTGGCCAGATCATAAAAAGTGCCTATCTTCTACTGATTGGTACTAAAGCAATTTGTAATTCTGAATAGATCTCTTAATGTCTTAAAAAGCCAGGGAAAAATGAAGACAAATTTAATTCGAATATTTTTCTCAAATTTAGGGTAGCCTTGTAAGTCTGACCTGATAGATGCAATCAGATTCTCTCTGGAGCAAACTCAGTGGCAAATTTTTAAGCTGCACCTGTCAATATCCTGTATGAATTATGATTAATATCTGACTAATTTAGTTTATGTGTGACCTGTTCATTGTTATATAGTGGATTTTTTTTTTCTGTAATGTCTTAAAAAAACATACATTTTTTACAGGTAAAGTGCAGATTTTCAGAAATGCAGTTAACCTTTTTCAGATAACAGATAAGAAAAGAAATCCTTGCTTCCATTGCTTCTGAGGATCACAATTTTATGTGACATGCACTACCTCCTTTAAAACCAAATTGATTGTTATTAATGATATTTTTAGTGTCTAATTCTTTATTAATGAAGTCCTGAATTTGGGTTCTATTACTTTTTTCAAGAATGAATATCTAGTCTATTTCTGGATCACCCTTCTAAAATGGCAGAAATAAGAAAGTGTTTTGCTGTATTCTTGTATATTTATTGTATTAATAAAAATAAATATTTTAAAAATTAAAAAAATAAAAATTTAAGCGAAAAACATAAAGTTAGCTTTTCAGCTGTTAGTTTCTATGCTCAGTGCACTTCAGTATACATACCTAGTAACCTAGAGCACTTTCATTTAGAAGAGACTTATTCTGCAACCTTTTATATTCATAGCCAACATTTTAAATTCTTAATGTATCATCTTCATTAGTTCAATCTCAGATAAAGGACATTTTTTCCCTATGAAATATCAGTATTCAGTTCTTGTTCTGCTGTTTCAAGTCTTTCTCTTTTAGTTCATTTTACCTTCCTAACTTTTTGATCTATTGAACCCTTTTTCAGTCTTATCTGTCAGACTTTCTTTTTTTATTTTTAAAATTCTGATCTTTTTGGACTTCTCTTTCATCAGTGCATCTCCAAGAGTTAACAAGTTTTAGTCTGTATAATTAAAAGAGTAATGTTTATCATGTCTTCTGAAGTGTTTTAAAAACACTGTACTCATGCTGACACTGTAGGAAGTTTTTTCTCTTCACCACTTGCATAGAAAATGTGCACAAGGATGTTAAAATAAAAACTGGTTCATCAGCAGATCTTAAAACACAGACGCTAATTAACCTCATTTATTAGAGATCTAGTACTCAAGATGTTGCAAAGATTAATTTTTTAAACTGGTTCAATTATTTAAAATATCAAAATCCAAGGCCAGCTTAAAATCTAATAAAGTTTAGTGGGATTCTAAATAATGAGTAGGACAGCTTATTGTTACAAAACACTGCATTGGCTAGTAAGGTTGCTAGTAATCCAATAAAGTATAGCACTGCTAAACTAAACCAAAATCAAAGTTTATGTCTGCATTTCACAGACTCATTTGACAGGCCATTTCAGAAAATAATAAGGACTTAGGTATTACAATAAAATCTCTTCAATGGGTAATGTCAGTACTAAAACTAATGAAAAGCATAGATGAAGATGCTGAGGAAGGAGAGGAGGCTGTATGTGTAATAGCTTCAGGAGATCCCAGACCTCCAACAACCTTATTCATATTTGGAAAAGGCGAAAACATGTAAGTCCTGGAAATAACAGCATTTCATCAGCTTAAGTATTTTAGCCTTAGCTTGGGCTAGAGGAGAGCAAATAAATCATCTGATTGAAAAAGGAAAGTTGGGAAAAATTTGGTCCATGGGTATAGGTACAAACACCTAGAAAATTGTAATGCGAGGCTCTTCAGCCCTTTTGACTGAGGCATGAGAGGATGCAAGGATCAAAAGTCCATTCCTGGCACTGAGGGTTGTCTGCCACTTCAATAATATGGCAGGTGAAAAAATTACCAGTGTTCTAAATCTTTTCAAAAGAATTAACTCACATTTCAAAAGATGTTCTCTAAAACAGTTCTGTGAAAATTCATCAGCATTTTTGCACAATGGTCATTTCTGGCACTGGAGGTTGGGAGCTCTAGAATCAGCATCTTAATTCTTTTTCTGCATTCCCCAATGAACAGAATTGAATGTGTGTGCTACATGCTTATGACAGTTGCAGCTCACAGTTGAAACAAAAATTCATACTTCAGCAGATCAGCTACTATCCTCTGAGCTATATACCATTTGTGTGAATGATGCACAATCAGGTTGTTGTCATCTATTCTCCCATTGGATACTGGTCAAGAAAAGAGAGCAGTAATCACACACTGTTCAAAGAATGCTTTTCACGTTGATAACTGATTGATGTTTCTTGCTCACCTCCTCAGGGACATACTGACAGCTAAATTTCAATCTGAGCAGATTCTTCCCACCACTTCTAAGAAATTTTGAATAAATTCTCTTCTGAACTCGTTCTCTCTGTATTCTTCATTCCCTTTCTCTTCTTCACAGTGCATAAATGATTCAGCTCCTAGAATTACCCAGGTCTGTTCTATCCAAATTATCCCTGCTATTACAAAAGCTTTAGATCTTTCATCCTTAGCTATTTGTTGGAATATTGCACAGGAATAAGTTTTCTAAGAATGGATATATTTGGCTTTTCAGGTTTTACACTTGGTAGAAAATAATCTAATTCTCAAAAGAAAGACAGTTTTTTAAAATTATATCATTTATTGGGTCAGCAATACATTCTGATAACATGTATTCTACCTCATGATTTGGATATCAAATAAGAAGGAAACAAGCTATGATGCCATATAGAAACACACAGTGGCATATATATTCATAAGAATGAACTTTTACAGGGAAAATATCATTGATTTCCAGTGTACTGGTACACTTTGTACACAGAAATAACCTACTTCCTATTGGCTTAATTCTTATGAAGCAAAATGATAGCCAGGCTGATCTTCTGGACTTCCAGGCAAAGCAAAACTCACACTGTCCATTGCGAAGTGAGGAATTTTCTTCAAATCGGTTTTGAGCCTTCAGGAGACACCGTGTAAAGTCTTGAAATAAAGATATCAAACCAAAACAATGAGGATAAACAATACAAAATATACATCAGGAGATATCCTGTATAATAATATTAAACTGTCAGCTTTGTGTAGTACTAAGTCTGTAAATCTACTCAATTATATTTGCAGTGAAATTTTTTCCTACAGATATGGCATGATTCAGATAAGCAGAGTGCTATTAAATTCCCTTTTCCTCTGTGTATGTAGAATATTAGAAGTAAACGAATGAAAGTTTCAGTAAACATATAAGACATTTAAATTGTTCTACAGCTACAGTAAGAGAATAGCAAGAGAAGGGAAATAATTTATTTACAAAAAGTACAATGATGATTTTTTTTCTATGATTTCTAAAGATAGGTTTTTCTTATTAAAGTTTGGTGCATTTAATTAAAAACCTAGATGCTGAATTGAAGATGAGAGCTGGCTGATAGAATCACATCAAAATAGTCTTTCCAAAGAAATAAGTTGTATGGTGTACTAGAAATGGAGTTGTTCTATGTAGCAACTCAAAACTGGAAGGCCAGAAAAGAAGATNCTAATACCGAACATTTCTTTTTTTTATGTTAGTTGGTGTTCCTTTTCCTCTAACACTGTCTTGTGTATATTTATATTTATTTATAATTTTTATTTAAATGGTTATGTTACAGTGTTTTAAAATCCAGTAACTTGTTTTGAGTTTCATTGTGTTTTTCCTCAATCTATTAACAACTTCCAGAAAAGTCTGTGACATTAAATATCTATGACATTAACTACCTCCTCAAAAGAATAAATTCAGGGTGTGTATATTCATTAAGACCAAGTAATGCAAGTCACTAAAAACAGCTTCCTTACATTTCAGAAAGT